>JAQFZC010001852.1:0-26381 GCA_034695205.1 Dicyrtoma fusca | reverse complement strand
GCCGCTTCTGTTAGTACTTTAGCAAATAGCAGATCAAGAACGAACAGAGCGCTATAGAGAGATACTGAATTGCCCTATTGAATTCACTGTTTTGTACTTCTCTGTACTCTGTTCCGATTTAAAAATGCAAATATTCCGACGTTTCAAACTACACCGGCGAACTACAAACAAATGACTTTATTTAGCTTACCTAATTCAATTTAAATAAGTACACCTTAATTTTTCTAATAACACAAAAGACACAAATTCAAGTCCATTAGTGTAAGCACGGAGTTCCAGTTCACCAATGATTGATCAAAGGATATATAACATGCTAGAATCTCAGTATAATTTTGTAGGTGTTTCTGTTTATGCAGAGGTACCAGTAATTTTTACACATAGCACACGGATGCACGAACGACTTAATTAGGTACCTTTTCCAGTAATTATGTATGTATACACTTTAATACCAGAGCGAATTCAGATTTCTAAAGATGATTATTATTACCTACATCTTGGTGCATGAAGGCAGGGAATAATAATTGTTATTAACTTAAGCGCTGCCAACTGTACTTTTAATAATCAGGAATCTAATATCTGCTGAAACATAAGACAGCAAAATGCATAAAATTACGGTGTGTGTGTGGTATTGAATTGTACATATATATTATGTAGAAATGTCCTCGCAGTGATATCAACACCCAGTTGGTGGAAATAACAATATAGATTTAGATGAAAGAAGCTAGGATGACATATGATTCTTAACGTACAGTAATATAAATACTGTAACGTTCCTTTGATATAGACTTATTACAGAGTTTATTTGCTTAACTGCTCTTTAGAAAAATTGGAAATGAAAATTGAAATTAATAATAATTATTGTAAGAATTTGTTGTGTACATTTAATAGTGTAACCATTAATTTAAACCTTTGAAAGAATATTCACTCATTTTAACGAAGTACGTTAATTAAAGAAACATTACAGTTTATGCAACATCTTTGATAGCTAGTTCAACTTCTTCCTTGGAGAACATATGAAAAGCTTTTGTCGGAGTCACCACAGCCACCTCAACATTGGTCGAGTTCAATTTCTCTTCCATCACTTGCTTCAAAATCGTTAGAGACGTTTTCACTGCTTCAGACAGGGTCATCGACTAAATCAATCAAATATTTAATAAGCATAATATTTAAAACATTAATGTACTGTAATGATTCTAATAGAGCCCGGGATCTGACGCCAAGTTTGACAGCCCAGGACTCATCCATTTGTGGTATTTATTGCAGATCATAATATCCAATTCCACCGTCTCCATCACGGCCAGGAATTTCGAGTTCAGTTTGAGCCATAAACGTAGGCTGTTATGGTCTTTAATAGAGCCCTGCTAAATATGTCTCCTGTTTAATTACAACCGGATCCAACAGAGCTTACGATTAGAAGCTAACTTTGAATTAGAGCCAGGGGGCTCTATCTGAATCATTACGGTAATTGCAAATTTTTTCTGGTAGTGACGTAACACTTTCTGCAAGTACGAAAAAGCGCAAATTTCCTGGTATTTTTCGAAGGCTCACGTAAATGGTAATTTGCTTTCATTTTTGTGTACTACGAAAGATTAACCAGACACCCAAACAAAAATCTTCGGAAAAATGCAGACAAAGGCAGAAGTAAGATAATTTAAGTGAACAATAACGACTCCATTTAACAATGTAGTCAAAATACCATCAGAATCACAAAGACAGAACGCATAGACACATACATATGTACTATAAACAAAATATGTAATGACGCGAGTGTAGCTGGCAGCAATAATTATTGCTGCCATAATAATTATGAACACAAACTAACATAGCGAATTCAATTTTAGACCTGCTACATTGCATTGTATTGTGATGGTATTGCATTGCAATTCTACACTGACAGCTTTCATATTTATTTGTTGCTGAAATTAAATTAAACTGACATTTTACTTGTGTGCTGAGCTAACTTGCTAACTAGCAACCGCTGACACCAAAACCACATAGCTTCTACAACTACGGCGGTTTAAGTCTTTTAGCCATCCTCTATATTATAAAAAGATCGATTGCTAGATTGCTGCTTTTTCCCAAGGATCTTTGCTCTAATTACATGAATAAAAACAATAGGTACTGTAGCTCAATTATGTACCAGCACCAGCAGAACGAAATAATTGTTCGACTTAATTTGGTGTACATCATTCGATCCGAAGCCAATTGAACATCATTATTTAAAATAAATACAAAATAGAAATCAAAACAAAACCGTTTACGACTTACTTTATTATACAACTCAACCAGGGTTTGTTGAGCTCCTTCACTGCCAGATCCAATAGCCTTAGCATCATACTGAACATAGGTACCGGATGGATCCATATGAAATAATTTCGGCACTCCACTGTCAATGCCAGCAAAGAGAAGAGCGACCCCAAAGGGACGACTCATAGCTCCTTCATCATCATCAGAGTCACCAAATTTAATGGCAAGATTTGAGACGGCTTGAGCAACGGACTCCACATTCATTCGCTCATTATAAGTAAACCAGTGATTTTGACATTCAAGGCGGGCACGGTCAATCAAAGTTTTAGAGTCCGCCGTTAATCCACTACTTGCCAATCCAACATGTTTGTCCACCTCCGCGATTTTCTCAATTGTTGACGGTTCCATCAAGGGGGAAGTTATGCGTTTCTCCACGACCAAAACGACGCCCTCTGATGTCGAGATCCCGATGACAGTAGAGCCCAACTTGATCGCTTCAATAGCATACTCAACCTGAAATTCCAGACAAATTATTTCGCTACCAAAAATCAACTTTCATAATTCCAATTCCAACCTAATACTAATATTACGAACTAAACCTTATCGTACTTGAAAAAGTCGACCCTCAGGTGAAAAGGTGTTTACTCCGCGGTCGTACTCGGATCTTGTTAAAAACATTGTGATTTTTAATTCTCTTTTACTCGAGTCTTACTAGTTAGTAGTTAGAACAGAAGCACTTGGGCGTCAGGCGACCTTTACAAAAACAGAAATAGACGGTAAATTAGTAGAAGATGCTGTTAGCGAGTTTAATTGAACAATTAGATAGTTCGGTGCGTAGCAGTGGTGATTTAATTGACGAGGAAACAATGTTGGATCTCGTACGTGCACTTACAGCACAAATGAAGTCGGATTGTCACCGGTGAGTCTGCACAATTTTCTGCTTATGTACATTCCATGCATCTCCCCCGTGGCTGCACTTGCGTCACCTGATCTCAGTTTTGCGGGAAATATTTTATTTCAACTGAAATCATCGTCATTTCCTAATAAACTAGTCACTATTCCTGTAACTGATAAAACTAACTAAAATACTAAAAATAAAAAATAATAAAGTTGTAGTTTACCGTCGTATTGTCGTATATCGTCTAGTAGAGCTCAGTTAGAACTACAAGTTTATTATACGGTACACACACAAGTAGTAATAGAAGTGGTACTTAATTGCTATTACACAGAATGTGAATCTTTTTTACTCGAGCAGTGTAGAACTTATGACTTACCTCTCATTAAATAACATTTCATTGAATTATTAAACTTTAAAGGTCTCATATTCAAAGAATTCCCATAAACGTTTATGTGACCATGGAAAAAATTATGGAAAGAACAAAGAAGGATGACTTAATTATGGAGTGCTTCCGATGTCTCCGCAATTCGGTTGCTTTCAGTCTTGCCAACCAAAATCTTGTACGAACTACAACACAAATAATCCAGCTAACTAAGAGACTGCTATTAAATCATGTTCGGGGTGAGACGTCGATCCAGTTAAATATGGATGAAGATGAGGGTCGCGATCAAATGTCAATTAAATTGAATACAGACACGGCACGCGTTGCCTTGCAATTTTTAACGAATTCTATAATTGGAAATAGGTTCAACGCTCAGCTTGTTCAAACTGATGGTATAAGTTATATGTAAGTAGATTAGTACTTCAACTGTGTTTTTCTCGCCATTATCAATACCTATTATTTAATTTATTGACGCAGGTAATGTAATAATGTAAATTAGTATGGGTGTGAATAAACTCAAAGCACCTCTTGTTTTCTTAAATAAATTCCGCGTTTATTTATGATGGACAGTAAAACCATACGCGTTCTGTTTCAGTTCTGTATATTTTGCATTCCAGATTCCAACTTTTAGAAAGAAATGTGAACGAAGCAGGATTCTTAACCAATACTTTGCTCAATATAATTCCAGAGTTTTCAAAACAGATTACTGAGCGAGAATTTCAAATTCTACTAAATGATCTAGAATCTGAAGCTAAGTATGTGCTGTATTCACTTTATAATTTTTTAGATAATTATATAGGATATATTTATTCCTCTAATTTGGAAATTTCGAACATGTTTTCTATGAAGTGTATTGTCATTTTATTACATGTCCTCTGAACTACTGTTTACTTACTACCTATGTATGTATTTTGTGCAATAACAGCTTGCTATGCCTGGAGACCCTTGCTTCCAACACAGAGTTCCTTCAAACAACGTACAAAAATTTGACACCGGAGCAACGCTTACAATATATAGACATCCTGAATAGTTCCCCGTGCAAAAAATCTCTATTATTTTTCTCAGCTGAATTCCGATCGAAGGCAGACTTAATTTTAAAATCGGATTTGACACGAATTGAAAAGGAATTCCAAGAAATTCTTCAGCTAACTTGTTTAGTATCAAATTTTAATGACATGGAAGAAATTAAATTGCTACAAAATGATTCTGCACTTGTCACAACTGTCATACGTAAGATGCCTAGTTGCACCACCTATTTTGTAAAGTAAAGTAAAAGTAAAGTAATTGCTTTAACGTCAAATCCACTCAGCGAATTCTCACTGATTTCCAGGGATCGTAAATTCCAAGCAACTACATTGTGTAAATGTAGCTGCTAAACTGCAACTACACTGTGTAAATGTGTATGCTTATTCAATAATAAGGCATGTGGCATGTAGCCTTATTATTCAATAAGCATCCACTCAGATAGATATTAGGTTAGCTTGGAGTACTTTATGGTTATAATCAAATGTTTTTCTTAGATCTATTCCAAATGACCAAATCGCATAAAATGTTCGAGCCAATTGAGAAACTTACCAAATTTTCTAAGGAAGAACAGGACCATCCAACATTTATGTTTAAAGCACATTTAGTTCGCTTACTCGGTAATTTGGCATATGGCCATACTGAGAACCAAAACCAGGTATGTAAGGCTATTTTAATTTGTTTTACTTTTACTCTGACCTTATTCCAACCGTTGCTTATTATTTTCTTGCGTTTGTGCCTACATTTTTCACTGTGTTTGCTAACTTTGCTATAAGCTATAAGGAATTATCGTATTTTCTATATTAGCGCGTCCCGCGTACTGTGTTTTTTTTCACCTTTCAGCACTATTATAGACTTGAGTAGGACTGTAGAAACTACGGTACTTAAAAACGGCACGTCAATGAATACTCCAATTTGTTTTTTAGATTGGAATTACCTGCCTTATCCAAATTTTGTCTACAACAAAAATTGATACATTGAATCCGTTCATAACGCAATGGTCTATTCTAACTATCAGACATCTTCTTGAAAATTCTCCGTCCAATCAAGATATTGTTCGAGGCTTGCAATTAAGAGGTTCTGCTTATTCTAGTGTACTTCAGGAATTTGGCATTCAAGTCAGCGTTAGTGACGATGGCTCTAATGCTGGAGTTAAAATTGCACCTACCCAACTACCCGAGCCTCCGATCGGGTCAGGAGATGGATAAACATTTAAAGCATTTTGTAAGTATTTGTGATTTACTATGATAGTTTTGCGAATTTCCCAGTTTAATAACTGCCAATCATACTAATTCAACAACTCAAATTATAATCGTTTTATTAAAACTGAAAATGATACTTTTTACTTACATAATACATATGTTTTGAAAACGCTTTATTAATTTCATCCGATTTACTTATTATTATCATCATATAGTATACGCTGGTCCAGTCCTAGTTCTACCCAACATTAATCCAACAGAGAACAAAATGTAATTCTACGCATACATTACAATGGAATACACTAGTAAAACCTTAAGACCTAATATGTAATATTATAATGGAGCTATTTACAAGTAAACAAGAGCAGTTCAAAATGCATAATTTTAACTATCTCTACCGGTATTTAAATTCATGATGAACACTCTGATCATTATCCACCATCTTGCCGAGACACTGTAATGGAAGAAGCTGAATTGCATCATGATCCACAGATGTTCGCGAGTCCATTTCAACAACACCATCTCCACCATCAACGGATGTCAACACTCCAGTCTGTTCGCGGAAATCGCCTGCATAGTAACCATTACAAAATACATGCATGTTAATTCATTCAGAGTGCAGTCCCAAATTTGAGCTTGAGTATTCCTAGTATCAGCTATACTTATTTAAACTCAACCATCAATATCTCTGCACCTGCATGTCTGTCAAAATGATCAACAAATAAAAATTGCTCACCCGCTATAACTTTCACTCTATCTCCTGGCTTCGGTATAGACGGTGTCAATTGGTCTGGTGAAATGTTTACTGTACGTTCTTCTTGAATTAGGAATACAGCACATGTATTAACCTATGAAGTAAATAAAATGAACTTCAATAATAAAATATTCGATATTATTTTTGTTTTGTCAGGACTCTTTAGAACAGATTCAGGTGAATAAAAATGACTTACAAGAACATTTCTGATGATTCCAACTTGTCGCCTCAGCCCTACTTCTGGATGGGATTCTTTAATCATCACTTCAATTCCAGTTGTTTGCCATTCCATAGATGAAGCGTAGTGCTCTAACCCTAAACATTGTAACAATGATAGATAACTTAAAATCCAGGCTAAACCAAATTGCACTTTGCTACAAGATACATATAAACAGAATCACGATCGAATTTATACCGGTTCCAGGAGTCTGGGGATGAAATCCAGCACTGGGTGTCATTGGACTGGCAAATGTCATCGGACTTGGATTATATCCTGGACTGGGTGTGGGCTGATAACTTCCAGCTGGACTGGGTTGGTCAATGAATCCACCTGGACTAGGCGTGGGCTGATTATATGCCGACACAGATGCTGGACTCTGTTGGTAAGGACTGTAGCCAGAATGCTCCGACACATATCCTCCAGGAGTCTGAGGAGCATAGGGTGTTGCAGTATATCCAGGAGTTGCTGGATTATAACTGGGGTCAAAATTATAATCTTCTTCTTGCCGTGCTGGAGTTGAGGAAACACCAGGATCCCAAGCTGGTGTTCTCGAGCCGTCCGTATGCAGAGGAGTCTGATTTCCCGTCCCATAGTGAGGAGTTCGCGAACCTATTTTAAAAGACATTCCATCATATTTTTTATGATTAGAGGGCCTAAAAACGCATACGAAGAAATCGTATAAAACAATCTGCGTGGCGCTGAAAGAGGTCAATCTAACGAAATTAATTCCCTTTATTTGACGGGGGCATATTATACACAGGATTAACATGATTTCTCAATCCCCCTGCTAGTAATAATAATACATGCTGGTGCACTGGAACACAAGTATTTGTAATATAATTTATAGATAAAAATTGTGCTTACCGTCCAGCATAGGCGTCCTACCACCATCATCTCGCCGATACATTGGTGTAGCACTGGCCCCAGCGTTATACGTAGGAGTTCTGCTGTAGGTAGTAACATTCCCAGTTTTCCCAGTAGCTCCCCCAATAACTTGAATACGATTACAATCTACAGATATTGTTTGACAACTGGTATGTAACTCCACTCTCGCAGTAGTTTCAGTAGCATCTTTCACTATGCCAATACTTCCTTTGTAGTGTCCCTGAGTAATTTTAATTGTCTGCCCTATCAAATTTCTGTTTCTAATATTTGATCTGGCTTCGCCAGGTCGATGATTCTGGGATCCTCCTGGACCCATGGACGACATAGGTGACCTTCCACCAGATAAAATATTGGCCGATGAGCCCGACGATGGATGCATAGGGGAGCTAAGCCTGGGACTCATATAACCAGATGAGACAGAGCCTGAGCCTGATGGTGTCTTCGTTCCGCCAGCCAGCTCCAGATGACTTGTTTTGCAGACAAATACACCACCATTTTCTAGACACATACGAGAGTACAGGAATGCATAGTTACGGTAAATATGACGGATCTCTCCTTGTCGATCAGGGTGAGCTCCATCCACTACATTCACAATATCTCTCTTCTGAATAGTATTCTGTCGGGAGTCCACTCCAAGAACGTTTCGAGATTCTCGCTTTTTACTTATTGATTGAGGCTTTACTTGCACTACCTTCCCATGCATTGACAGCACATGGAATAGTTCTTTCTCCAATCGAACAATTACTCCTACGGTGTTGGGGCTGCAAAACGCGCAAATTCAAACATAAAAATACTATCAGTACTATCACTTGTGTAAAATTATTAGCGAACTTGACCTTCCAAAATTGTATAAGTTTGAATAAAAACTTACTCAAGCTGAACCAGATCTCCCCACTGGAAGAGTCCCATGGAATCCACCCCACTGGCCATATCCGAGCACAGCTGTAAATCCTTCGGCAAAACTTTTAATTCGTGCATTGTCAAGTCACTAAACAGATACGCACAGAACGGTTCGACACGAACTACTAAACCAGTATCTCCCTCATACTTGCCACTAATCACTCTCACATGATCTCCTTGAACAAAACATTTTTGTAATTCATTGGCTTGAAAATCTAACGCATCTTTTAAATCTTCATGCTTTGGCTGTATCCTAATTTTATTCCCATCAATGGCTAAAATCTTTCCTTGTAAATTAGTCAACTCCCCTTCCACAACTTGAACGTTGTCTCCAGTAGAGAATGCATGTCTTTCTTCGCTTGTTTTGGATGAAACTTCCAATTCCAAACCTTCTACCGGAGCTTCATTAAATTTCTCTAGTTCGGACAAACTTGGAGTGACACCGTCCGCCATGACAGCGCTGATGGCAAAAGTCTTGTACAAAAATCCTTTATGACTGTAACGATTTGACTCAAATAAGAGGAAGTCTCCATCCGAAGTAATCTCCCCACCAATATTTCTTATCTCATCAGGGTTGAATGGTTTAGCAACAGGTCGACGTTTCTTCTTACGCTTCAAATCAGCATCTTGTTTAGGATCGCGAAGTGCTCCTCTCATTCGCTGATAATCAATTCGAGGTAAGAGCTTCAGATGAACTTGATTTTGTGCTAAATCAACATAATCAACCTGAGCAATGTCATCTTTGAAAATTCCACGCTTAAGTCGAACCCACTGTTTGGGTTTTAGACCAACTTGCTCCTTCGTGACACGGAGAACATCCGTCATTTCCGTGATGGGTACCATTTGTTGCTTATAAACTCCAACACGTAGATTACCAATGCCGTCAATAGCCTGCTTCACATGGGTTTGCTTGTAAGCTTCAATGTAGATATAACCTTTGATTCCTTCGGGTGCAATTACAGACTTGATTTGTAAAGGCTCTTGATTTGGTGCGTTCGCGAATGCAATGCCTTTCCGCACCAGCTGCAGAACCGTATATTTTTCTTCGCCTATGCGGCATTTTACCATCCACAGAGAAGGGTCTCTGAAATCATCAAGTTATTAAGTACTTAGTACATAATACTTCAAATCATTTGGCTATTACAGACCCAACAAGCTACTACTAAAAATGCAGTTCATTACTTGATTCCAGGTAAGAGTGTTTGCTGTGTGATTTCATCCGACATATCCTCTCCTCCATCTCCAAAGTGACGAGCAGCCACAGTTTCATCCGCATACTTTTTACGCAGGTATTCTTCTAATTCTTCTTCTTTCTGTGAGCTGTACCCAAACATAAAGAATGTTAATTTATGTAGAAATGGTTGGGGCCAGGACTATTAGCAATCACTGCTCAGTCTTTTGATTCACAGGGCCCGGAGCCGTCACATCATTTTTTGGTAGACATCTACATATATGTTTACTCCCTATATACTTTTATTTCTCCTCTTCCTAATTTTAACATACCTAGGTCTCGTTGTCTCGTATTTTCTCTAACGAAATTATCTCTTCTACGTAATAAGTTTCATTCGCGCGCCACCGGCGGAGCAGTCTGCTGTCCACGTGTGCTCCCGGCCAAATCAAAATTTTTCGTTTTATTGATCGTTATTTGTTCAAAATCAGTAACTTTTATCATGCCCTTGAATCAGGAAATCCACTTAGTGTAGTAATAGTTTATACTTAAGTGTCAGTGTTAAGTTTTGAGTGAGTAATTGAGATTTAAGCTAGCCATGTGGCCCTACCATAAGAAAAGCATGGGGCCTCCACTGTAGCCGGTTGAAGTTGGATGGAATCTCTAGCCTCTAGCACTCTAGCTACCTAGCTGCTGTGGTTCTTCCCCTCGCCAAACCTCATGAACTTAATAAGAACAGGCTTTCGAGACGAATTTGCAAGGGTTCTGGACTGGATGACTTTCAAATTCCTTAATGATTATTAGTCTCAAAGCCCTTAAAAAGGCAATACAAATTTATCCATAGAAATTAAAATCTGAATTCTCAAATCCATTACTTATAATACAGATGAAATCTGGGTCGATGAATTGAACTGATTCCCTAAAATATGAACTATATTATTTTTGGTTGTATGTATCCCCATACTCTTTTTTTTTTGAAATTTTGGAACTAGTCTACTTCAAATGAGAGCGTACCTATATTACCGTCAGCATGTGAAGAGCAACCTCAATTGGAAACCGACACCAAGTTACCGTCCCCCCCCCCCGAGTAAACTCAACAAATTACCTAACCTGTGTAGTCACTGCATCGTACTTCCAGTTCCAGTCAAAATTGTCACCGTCATCTCACTTCAAATGCGTGAATCCTGAACTTAATTATTGACTCAATGGAAACTCTTATACTGACTGTTTTATTTTATTATACATTGTTAGATATGTCCTCTTTTTTTGAAACTTTCTTTTGGACAGCCCATTGGCATTTTTCCTACTACCACGCGCTTGTATGTGTTTGTGGTTGAATTTTCATTCCATTTCTCTACTTTCAACTTCATAAACTACTCAGATTGGGTTTCTGGTCTTGGTTAATGAGGCGCGCGTCCGAAGCTTCGCTGCCGTTGATGTGTTTTTAAAACGACCTAATTTAACTTGTTGTCCAGTTTATTTATTTCTACTCTCTCCTATAATTGACTTATATGTTACCAAATTTCTAACCAATTTGGTACTGTTCAAAATTTTTTGCTTTGATTCTGGGTGTGGTTTAAGTTCCTGTTCATGAGGCGCGCGTCCGGCGGCTACGCTGCTGTTGATGTGTGCCTTTGAATGGACTAAACGTGTTTTATTTTCAATCCGTGTATGTAAAACCTATCTTTACAAAATTCTAAAATCTGGTTTTGCTTCTGTTATCTGTTATCTTTTTGGTTCGTTAACATTTTGCGTGTAATTCGATCATAAGCTGAATGTTACTTGATATGTATTAATCATTTAATCTAGCATTTACCAAAAATCACTGTCGTAGTTTCTAACTTTGTTTCTTAGCCTAAATCTAGCTACAATTTATTACTAATATTTCTAATATGTCTGCTATCCTTGGTACTCTCAATCTGATCTAAGTTAATGATCTCTCCCGATGTTTGTAACCACGTATGCATCAAAGGACAATAAACAAATATACAAATATCAAAAAAATATACAAGTATTGAATGGACCTATAATCTGTTTTCTACTTTGATAACATCTCTTTCTGTTGCAATTTGAAAATTTTAGGTGCTTAGTGCCTAATTTTAGTTAACAGAACCCTTAAATGCGGGTGAATATTCAAAACCAATTCTAAAGCAATCCGACTTGGGAGTAGAGAACATACGAGAACTAACTACATTACGATGTAGGTAGAGTTATTCTTACTAGAGAACCTACGACCCAGAAAATGAAAGTAGAGAACATACGAGATGCCTACCAATTTTCTACCCTAAATTAGGTAAATAAGTATTGGCTATGATTTTGGCAGATACGTACTCCCACATGGAATGACGACGGGAATGAGCATCAATATCTCTTGCAGTGGGACCATGCTCATCCATTTCATTAAGATTGAAATGTTGGTCAGCCCCCTCTTCCCAATCGTCTTCATCTTCAATTTCATCGTCAACTTCAGCTTCTTCTAGAATGAAATCACCAACACCCGAACGACCTCGACTTTTCTTGCGTGGACGGCTTTCCTCTTCTTCTTCCTCGTCATATTCGTCCTAAAAGTAAACCAGTTAGGTAAGTTAGAGGTCTAAAGTTAGGAATCACTGTGGTCAACCGGAACAAACTACGTCAGTATAAACAAGTCAGCCCCTGTTTCCCGTGCCTTCCATAAGTATTCACCATCAATAATGACTACACTGCGAGCAATATAAAAAGATTGGCCTTTACACACATTACACGGAACTCTGCAACGACTGAGTGGCACTACGGCCAAGACAATGTAATGCAATTGCATTATTGCCAAATCCACACAGCATATTATGTACATGTACACGGTGATTTCAAGGTATAAACAACTATATACATATGTATACAATATCACTACAAACGGATCTAATAAACATATGGTATGGAACACGCAACCACCTACTACTGAACACCTATACATGCATATCTATACAAAATCATGAAAAGAGACGTAAGGTAAAGCCCATCAAAATAATATTTAGGTCGAAGTTAGCGTTAGATTCAAATATCAAAAAGAATATTAAGATGGTACAAGAATACGCATACTGATAGCTCTGGCTACAGCTAAAAGCAAAGTGGTGCATATCTCATTAGGTAATCAACTTTGAACTTAGACAGATGATTAACTGGCAATCGACATAATATATGCAATTTACTCACTATTCACTATTATCATCTGCTGTTGGTTACCAGCATGTTTAATATTCAGAGTACACAGTACACGGTACATGATTGATTATATATTATGACACTAACTAACTAGTAAAATCATACCCTTCATGCATTCCATGCATCAATAAGTTTCACAAAAAAAAACATTTGGCATTGATTTCGCATTTTTCCATTCATATAGTTTGTAGTTAGGTACGTGCAATATTTGGAAAACGTATGGAAAAGACCCAGAGAACGGGTGGAAGCAAAACGCAATGACCAACTACTATTTAGTATGTCCCATCAATCATAGTTATACGCTGAACTAAATAAACAAAACAAATTTTTAGACGGAAACAGATTTTGTAAATTAATTTCGTAAGTTGTAAGTTGTAAGTTATGCTTAATCGCTGTTTCAAATATGTAGCCATCTTGCATTTTAAAAAATTCCAAGTTCCAAGTTTAGCCTATTAGCTTCATGCATACGTATGACTTAAGTAGGCAGTAGGTACTTAAAATCTGAAAAATGAAACTGATAGAAAAAACCTGAAACTTAATTTACCTCACTATTAACGATGTCTTCTCCCTCGGGCTCCTGCTCATCTTCCACTCCTTCCGACCCTTCACTGTCCGACATTTCTAACTTTAAATGCTACAATACAAAAATATTTTAAAAATCTTGAAATAATTCTTAAGGTTTGAGAAGAAAACAACCACCGACCCACCAAAAGGACCAGCACAGCACCACAATCCCTATTAACAGATCAATGAAACAAACTAGTAAGTTGGAAACGACTGGCAACTGGCAGTCAGTCACGTACTTGAACGCATATAGCTACTAACTGGTATTCAATTCTTCCACGAAGGGAACGAACTTTCCTTCTTTTTATGGACAATGGCGTTGAGGGCTGCGCAAAAATGACATCAGCGTGGCTTGAAATGTTTTGCCTCACCCAAGGAAGCTGCGTTCTACAAGCTATTGACACTGCACCGCCGCATCGCCCCACTTTACCATGACGAGTCAATAACGGCATTTGTGGGTGCGTCCAATCTTTCTGCTCAGTGCGTACGTGAGACGAATTTGAATCTTGCCGCGCTCGTAGCAGCATCACCACGCTTTATGACGTTAGGTGCCACTGGAGAGGCATACGTTTAGTTGCAAGTAGGTAGTTATTTTATTGTTTATCATAAATATATTTGTATACCATTCTGGCTGGGGTTTTCTAGCTCCAATTCAAAAGCACATGTATCGATGTATCCATGTACTTACTGAGTATGATACACTTAATATTACAAATGCAATGATAAATAATATTGATTAACTATAGCGCAGAATTGTTTAAATAGTTTAAAAAATAGCGCTTATAATTTACTACTTCGTAGGTTTGTAGTTTGTAAGTAGTTCTACGGTTCTAAATTAGGGTAGTAGGGTGAAGGCTTGCAATTGTGGTCGGCTGATAAATATGGTCGCCCCATTTTTCATCCAGTGACCCAGTGTCAAACGTCAATCGAAATCTGACATACACTCAATGTGAAATTCGGTACCCGAAGCTTCGAAACCAGGTGTGATCAATTTCGGTTGACCGTTGACACTGGGTAAAAAACGGGGCGACCACAATTGCAAGCCTTCACCCTAGTTTGTCAAATGGTTCTAAATTATAAGCGCTATTTTTGAGACTAGTGAAACAATTTTGTGCTATTTTTGTTATTAAAAACTAAGTCATACATACTTGGCTAGGCTAACTAATAATTAGGTGAGGAAATAAATATCAAGAAGCCTCTGCATATAAAACGCGCTGTAGTCAACAAACTGCGAGATTCAACAGAAAAATCTCTAGTGTGTAGGAAAGGTGTATGTAAGAAGCACTTAAATGTGATACTCAATATTATAATAACGAAAGTAACTACTAGAATAATCCCCTGGTATCCCCTAATGCCTAATTTCTAACTGGCATGTCATGGGGATCTGTGCAAATACTAGCTGGAAGGTTTCAAACATAAGAAAACCACAAGACCAGACTCAACTCAAGACTAAAGTTTTTGTCAAAATATCTCGTCTTTGTAGTTTATTTTCATAATTGCGAGGTCGTTTTTAGAATCTTGGGAATTAGGCACAATTTTGATGAGAGATCTTAAATTAATGTCTTGTCACGATCTAAGGGAGCAACGGAAGCAACAGCGTATCTGGAGTTACTTGACCAATTACACATTTTAAATCCCACACGCTGGTAAACTTCAGTTACATTGTAGATAAGGAGAATTTCTGCGTCTTCCGTACTAGTATAGTACTAGTAAAGCATATCATCCATATAGCAAGTGGGGCTTCGCCCCACTTGGTTCGCTAGGCAGATAAGTTCTTCACCAAGAATATTAGGAATTAGGATCTATTCTTCGAGCTTCAATTAAGTATCCTCTATCCTCGGTAGAACATATCATCGAGGATATTTAATTAAACCTCATACATATTAAGATGAATACATACTTGTTCCTATTTTCGAATTTTTCAACAACCAAAAAATTTGAAAGTGAAATTTCGACCCGGCACTCAGGTCCAAAGGAGACGTGTAATACATCGTTTTAAAGGAAATTACATGTAAAATATGAATTTCAGGGATTCACAGGTTGGTATGGAACTTCAGCGCAAAAGTGTTTCATGTAAAGTTGGTTTTCTCACGTTTTTTTTAACTTTTTTGTTAATATTTTATATTCTGAAATATCCAGTTGAAAACATAACTTCAAATCTGTTATCTACTCGTCATTTCCGTTCAAATGGTGTATAGCAAGTTAAAATTACTCCAATTTATGTCAATAATGTCAAAAAAACATTTTCCCGCTATATTATACCTATTTTTTATAATGATTATTCAACATAAACAGCCTCGAGAAATTCCTCTGTAAATTCAATTGGAGGTGTAGTGTCCCTTATTCTATGCAATAGGGTGATGGACGGTCTCCTGCAGACCCTTAAATCTTCGCTACCATCCCCCAGTTTTGCGGATGACACTGCTTGTTTTCAAAGGGGCTAAGTACTCTCTAAGTACTGTCATGAAATACAAGTGGATGGTCTCAGGGTTGTCCGCAGCTGGTGCCCGGACGTTGGGCATAAACTACACCCAATTAATACTGAAGTAATTCTTTTCTCAATGAACACTAGACTTAACCCAACTCCTCGTGTGTTTTGAGATCAGTCATTGGCCTTCAAGCATACATGGAAATTCTTGGGGTCACTCTTGACAGGCGGTTCACATGGCCATCTCACTTCGGGGGCTGTGTTTAGGGGATACTGTTACCCTTTCCCAGTGTAAACGGATGGTGGGTCAGAGATGGGGTTTCTCCCCTATGGTGGTTAAGTGGGCATACACGGCTATAATTAGGCCTCTGCTTGTGCATAGTATAACTGTATGGTCTCCTGCCCTTTGCAAGTCGACTTGCCGACTGCAAGTCAAACGACTCACCAAGGCGCAGAGGTATGCGTGCCTTATGATTACGGGAGCATCGTATTCTTCCCCGACTTCAACTATTCATTGGAGTCCAACCACGGGGACCTCCCCTTGCTCGACATCCTCCGCCTCCACGCCTTTCGCCGCCATCCCCGGGCTCAGTACAATCACGAGCAATATGCCAGCTATTGTTACATTTGTAACACACCCCACCGTGAATAAAAGAGATTAAATGTTACAATTAACATAACACTTGGGATTTATTACTGATGCAGGAATAATGTGAATGAATAATTAATTGACAGCAATCGAATTCCAATTCCAAATCTTAGAGGTCTAACTACACCATAACATAACAGTTGACTTCTTCTGGAAAATATATGACTGGATAGTCCAATGATTGGACTTTTAGACTCACGCCCAAGTAAAGATAGAAACATTGGTTCTAGCGCAGAAAAAGTCACATAATTTTCAAATTGCTTAAAATCACTAAAAATGACTATTATTTACTCTAAATATTACAAAAAATTCCCGTTTTTTATGTTTTTTCTAAAACCATCAAAAACATTATTTTAAAACCAGCAAAAATTAATTACCACGCTTAAAATCATCTAAATAATGCAAACTTTTAATGAAATCTGAGAATTAGTTAAAGCGGTTTTGTAGTTGATATTTTTTCTAATGAAATAGAGACCAAGGTTTGTGGTTTTAAAAATTAATTAGCTAGCTTAAAATAAAACAAATAGTGCATAATTTTAATGAAATCAGAGAATACTGTTAAAACAATTTTTGTAGTAATTATTTTTCTTACTTAAATGGAGGCCAAGGTTTGTATACGTTGTAAAGAAACCAAAGACATTTCATTGTTTTATAAAACATACAATTCTTGTAGAGATTGTGCAAACAAAAACAGGAATAAAAAATTAAATTGTGAATGCGGACGGATATATACTAAAAGAAATTATCATAGACATGTACAAACAAAAGTACAAAAAAATATTATATATCACAAAAATCAACATAATTCTGATTATATATATTTGAATATATGATTTATTTCAGAATTTAAAAAAAATAACATCACTACACTTTTATGTTTGCCTCATTTTTTTGTTACACTACCAACAATTTTGGTTTAACGTGTCTGTTTGTTTGTGTTTATGTTTGTGTTTATGTTTATGTTTGTGCTTATGTTTGTGTTGATGTTTATGTTTGTGTTTATGTTTGTGATTGTGTTTGTGATTGTGATTGTGTTTATGATTGTGTTTGTAATTATTCTGTATAATTCGCTTTTCGCTGGAGGGTGCTTCGCACCGAATTACACAGTATCATTTACTAACAGTATTTACTTGGTATGTAAAATTTATCTCTATTCTGTCTGTACCGCTTTTCACTAGCTTTAGAATTAAAATCAATAGTTATAAAGGAATGATCTTTATCCCATCCTTTACGACAAAATTCTCTTAATTCATCTAAATCCATATCAATTCCAATTCTGTCTCTGTGAAGATGTCTGAAAGCCTGAATAAAATTAAAAAATTTGAATTCTTTCGAATCGATTGACGATCAAGTTCAAAATAGGATTGGCTTAAATAGAATATACAAATATTATTATGCCTTCCTCGTGTAAAATAATTTTTCATAATATCTTGATTTGTTCTGTTCATAACATCATCAAACAAAATAAAAGTAAGTAATTTAGAGTCAATTTCTTTTGGATCTGGTATTAATTCATCTGTATCATAGACTGTAATATTAATTTTTTGTTTTAGATCTATTTTGAGCCCTTTTCCAGTTTTTTCAATTAGTTTAAATTCACATAAACCATTGTTTTCTATGGTTTGTTTATTGTTAAATATTGGTACTATGTGTTGTTTTGTTAGATTATTTTCAAGCGATTTAATTCAAATTTGATATTGATCTTGTTGTAAGTTATCGCCTACTAAAATTAGGTTATTATAGTCTAACATTCCTTTTTGTAATAGTAATTTAAAAATAAGACAGCTTTTACCACAATTACGTTTACCAATTACTAAAGACCTAAATATATTAGGACTTAACGGGCTATGTTTAAATTTTGGGTTTTTATTCCATCCAAAAATAGCAGGATCTTTCGCAAAATCATTCATTTAAAACAAATAAAAAAAAGTGAAACAATTAATGTGATGATTCGTGAAAGGATAGTTAATTGGATGCAAATCCAGCAACCTCCGAGGTACCTTCATATCTGATATATTTCCCAACAAATACCGTTAAATCATCACTTTGTGGAACCATTTTACTATATCGCGTTAATAAATAAACTTTATAGAGCAAGTCTCCATCTTCAAGATTAAGCTGAATTTGTTTGTAGGAATATTTACTTTCAACCCATTGGGCTTTAATAATTTTATACAATTCCCCTTCTACGAGTTCATTTAGCTTTTTGTATACAACATCACTATTCAACAGTTTCAAAAGAGACGCCATTTATACATGAAAGAAATTTGTGAAATAAAAATTTAATTAATCTCATTACTTGAGTGTAGGTTTTCCAAAGCTTAAATTGATTCAATAACTAGCATACTTCATTCATAACTTAGCATTATTTTGTTCTATGCTTTTAATACTAGCCGTAAGCATATTAATTTTTTCCTCTTTATCATGTAAATTTGCCGTAAGCTTATTAATTCTTTCCTCTTTATCATGTAAATTTACCGTAAGCTTATTAATTTTTTCCTTTGTATCACTTAAATTTTCTTGAATTCCTTCTATCACTTGTAATCCGGCTTTATATCTAAGCCATTCCCTATCCAAGCTACCCTCATGCTTTGTAAAATTTTCTGTAAACTTTTCATTTTTTATGTTTTGTTTATCTTTTATTTTACTACATTTATCGAATTCTGTTTTACTTTATCATTATTGTTATTAATTGTAGTCTCCAATTCACTTATCGCTTGAGAGAGCTTTGCACTAAATTCACTCGATTCACTAATAATAATTTGTATTTGGGTTGCATTCTTCGTAGTTTTGTTAGCTAAATGTTTTACATTTGTCTGAAACTTTTTTAATCCTTCAGTTAGATTCTGTATTCTAACATAATGGTTTATTGTTTCGGTGTGGTTGTTATTCCGTTCACGGCAGAGTCTAAGTCTTGAAATCATGTATTAACATAAAAATCTATTGAAGAATACAATTGAATGTATAAGCACAACCCTGAATATAATTAGTTACTTCAAGCTCTTCAACTTTATTTGAAATTTTTAAAAAATCTGCTTGTTTAGTGTGGTTATTGGTAGAGGTACTTATAAATATTCCATCAAATGGAATGTCAATAATTTGTATTTTGAAATTGGATGATTCAAATGCTATTTTGTTAATAATACAAAAACCGGTTAGAATACTATAAGAATAATTTATTTTTCTAAATTTAAGTATTCCTGAAATATCTTGTTTGTTTTTTAAAATCATAACTGGATTTATTTTAACAATACTAGTCGTAATAGTTTCCAGCTCTGTCTCTAGCAAACGTTTATCCAAATCAATTTATAATTTTAATGTCGGATTCTTTAAAATACGTTAAATTTCAGTTAAACAAGTGATAAGTTTTGTATCCAAATTTATCATCTTGAACAAGTATGTCTATTACTACTTTATTTGATATTTCCTTATTTGCTATTTCTTCAATGCGTTTTCGTTGTTTCCTAAGCTTTTTTTCTAACTCTGTGGTTTGTGATTCAATGTCAGATTTTAAACTGTCAACAACATTAACCAAACTATGCTGTTCTGCAGCAGTACCTTCTAACTCGGTTTGTAGGGTTGGAATTGTCAAAACGTTTGTGTTATTTGTCCACTTACTAATTCTGTTATTCACCAACTCTTCAAAATTCCTAGATTGGTCTCTTAAATTATAACCTAGCTTTGAAAGCATTTATTTAATTAATTTATTTTGTTTAACAAGCTCTATAATTGCTTCAACAAATGAGTTTGTATTAATAATGTTGTTCATTAATAATAGACATAAAGCACCACACGAATTTGTTCCAATATCTTAGAGTTTGTAAACCAGAATATACAATATTTCCTTTTAAATATTTTGATAGTTCGATAGGTGGACCATGCCTAAAAGAATCAAAAACATAACTTTGTTCACCATTCTTATACCATAAAGTCCAATGCGTTCCTTGATTATTTATACTGTCTAGGTTTAGTATTCCTATTTCATGATTGATAGGCCTTAATGGTAAAGTATCTCATAAAAACTCCAAGGAAAATAGAAAGTCCACATATTTTTCTACCATATTTATCCATTTTAATATTTAAAAGCGATTTTACGGATAATACAGACCTTCTCCCAAAAAACCCCCACCATTCTTCTTTCCATTTAAGCGTTATGTCTTTGTGTTTCAGCTAAAGCTTTATCCTGAGATTTTTTAATATTAACGGCACTTACCACTTGACTTACACCACCTGCAGCAGCACCAACGCCTCCTATAATAGCAGCTGCTTTAGTAATTAAAGGAAATAAGGCTAAAAGAGGTAATGCTCCGCCTATTTTGATATTTTTTGTTAAATCAGTTATAAACTTTCTACATTGAGCAGTAGATAGTTTTAATTTATAGTTACCCTTCTTTAATTGATTTATCTGAGCTTTAGTCAAAATTAAAGGGTAACCATCTTCAGTATTTAGTTAATTTCTAGCTAAATGTAAGGTCACTCCTGTTTTATTTGTAAAAGCATTTCCTATACCTGTATATTAATTTTGATTAAAAGAAATATTTACAGCCATTTATTAGGATTAAAAAAATAAAATAATAATTGTTATTGTTTCTAATGAAAAGAATTCATATAGACCACTTGCATTTTTTATTACCTGAAGTGGATATAGACAGTACTCTCTCTCTAAAGATAACAACATAGGCTTCAGTATTATCAGGTGGAGGTGTGGAAAATTCAAAACGAAGATTAACAGAAAGTGTGTTTCCATGAATTCTTTGTTCTTGAAATGAAGTATCAAAACAGTATATAGGAAATACGCTCTGATAACCACATCGAGCAATTTCAGGCTCCAGACCAGTGAATATTTCACGAAAGTTTAAATATCTATCATAATGTTCCATGAAAGCTAATCCTTTGGTACCTCTTTGGAAATGTTTTCCAGGATAACTTACATCATTCAAAAATATACTAGCATCAAGAACATTACAGTTATCAAACACAAATATTGGATTTTTGATTATTTAATCGATTAGTTTGAAAAACAACCGCAAAACCTAAAATCTTTTCAGGTCCTGTAACATATGTTAAAGCCTGACTAAAACTCGATGTAGATGATACAGGAAATTGTTCTAGTTGTTTACTTATAAATTTGAATGGTATTTTAGGTTGAGTTACAAGAAAGCTAGATATTTTTGCTGACATTTCAGTATTTAATTTAATAAAAGGTATACTCCATTTAATTGAAGAAATATTAATTAAACCGTCATCAACAACATCAACATTAGATGTTTAAGCACTAGATTGAAATTTTGCATTTCCGTTAATGACACGGTTGAATTCAACGGAAACTCTTAGACCAGCAAGAATGTTCCTTTTAAATCCGAAGATATGAGAAAATGGAATAATAAATTTTGCTTTTCCTTTATCTATAGCAGAAGTATTACTTTTAAATAATAAATCATGCCTATTTGCAAAACCTGGATTTTTATTTAATGTTGCTGAGTATTTGTTATCATCTAAAGACCATGATTGTCTGTCCTCTAATTGAACTAAATCCATCATTATATTTTAAAAGGTCTTGCACTAGTGTTTTATGTCCTACATTTGTAAATTCTTTAATTGTAGTAACATCAAATTGTAGCATCACTTTATTAAATAAGGACATTGGACCATTATTGGCTATTGTTATCAATTCTGTGCCAGCATATCGTGTACCACCAGATAGTTTTACTAAATCCACTTCTATAATAAAGACGTTTTTTTCTAGTAAAAAGTAGTTGTCACATTATCAATCCAAATTGTTATTGGTATGGAACTGTTTAAATTAATTTAAAAAAAGAGAACTTGCTTGGGGTAAATAGTCAGCTTGCAAAATTTTATTGCATCCGCTGTAGTTATTGGTGCTTCGAGATCGAGATATTTTTCTATCGTTTTTTTGTGTATTCATTTTAAAACTAAAATAAAATAAGAAAACAAATAATTAAAAGTTTACTTTTAAATAATATGCATCTAACTTTTTAATTCTTGTTTTCACATCACTCGTGGTTGCCAGATTGTTTACAACCCCTCGACTCGGGTTGTTTGCAACCCCTCTAGAAGCCTGAAAGGCTCGAGTCAGATTTTCAATCTTTTCAGACGAATGTTCAGTCTTTCAAGGTTTATCTGGATTTTCTTGCTTCAAAGGGGTTAAAAATCTATCTCGTAATACAACATATTCTGTAACAGCATTCATTTATAATAGATAATGTTAATACTTTAGAGTAAAACAATTGTTATTTCTTCTTCTCTAAAATTTATACGATTCCAATGTTCATCTGTTATCCAAACGTGTAATCGATCAATTGATGTGAGGTTAGAAAGAGAATAGTATACGGGATGTCTAGCTTCTTCT
The DNA here is from genome assembly GCA_034695205.1 of Dicyrtoma fusca. NCBI lineage: Eukaryota > Metazoa > Arthropoda > Collembola > Symphypleona > Dicyrtomidae > Dicyrtoma > Dicyrtoma fusca. The sequence continues at coordinate 3,490 of JAQFZC010001852.1, read as the reverse complement.
CAAATTTTGTATCCTGGTGGAACTTTTGGAGAAAACGTATTAATACATCTTGAAGGAGCTCCATTAATAGTACACTCATAAACTAAATCACAATGAACTTAAACTGAATTTACTGGATTATTATCAATTATCATATCTGAAATATGTCTGCCAGCAGTTAAAATGTTTTGTGTACAACCAAGCAACTTTCCTATTGAATTATTTGTTGTGAAATCTACTATATAACCTTTAGAAATTTCAATTATACACTTCATAATAGATACATCTGGTTTTATGTTTATTGTTTTAAACATACCACCCTCCGGCGTATCTTTACTAATTGAATGATTATTTTCATCAAATAGCATTATTTGTTCAATAATTTTACTTAGGTATACTACTAATTTCATAACTACCAGGTTCTAAAACTTCAATATATTCCCCATTATCAATCTTATATCTAAAATTATTATTCTTTACATCAACACTTGTGATTGAATAATATGTAGATAACTTTTTTAATGCAATTTTACTACCTTGTGTTTAAATAAGAACCTAAAGAACTATAATTCCATTATCTGGTGTGGTTAGTAATATATCTGTTTAATTTCTATTATTATTAGACAATTTAATTTCTTCAAGAATATTATTAATGGTATTTTGAAAACAATTCATTTTATTTTGGTTCTCATTCATTTATTATTAAAAACATATTGCGAGACAACACAATTTGTGTTAGTATAACCAGTAGGAGAAAAATCTGATTTAAATTTATCCCAAATTTCTATTGCTAATTCAATATCAGATTTATCTATATTTGTGTGACCTGCTTGTATATTAGCTAATGTAGTTTCTAATTTTGATACAAGAATTTCAGGATCATTGGGAATGCAACAAATACCACTACCAATAGCTGTTTTATAATGATTCCTAACATTCATTCCACTACCATCTATTGTACTATCACTTTGTGATCTCTGTTTACCAATATTTACCAAATATGTTGTTTTTTACCATAGGCTGATCACCTCTAGAGCTTCTTAATTTACCTTCAGGTGTATAACAAGCTTCAGTCTTAATCATAAGATATGCATACGTACTAGCATCACTAGCATCATATTTTGCTTTATCAGGCTGTGCTTTAGTTAATAATTTCCATAAACCAACTGCCATTTTTCTTTTCTTCCCCATAATTTCAATAAAATCATCACTTGAATCATGAATTTTTTCATTTCGAATATAATAGCCATCGGTGTTGATGTTGCCATCCACTTAAAGTTTTATTGATGAAGCATCTTTAATACAAATCCCCTAAATATTTAAAAGCGGTAGCACCCCCTTATTTTTGATAAATAAGTTCTGGTACATTTTTAATTGCTAATTGTTCTTCTCTTTCTTCCTGTGCGGTTTTGTTTAGTGAAGCTAAGTTTTCTAGCAGTTCCTTATTTCCTCTATTATATTCCTTCAATTTACTATATATTGTATGTTGATTTTTATTTGATAATTTATATTTGTTATCAGTATCTGCTTTAAAAAGAGCTAATTCTTTTAAAGTGGTATTTGCTTTACTTTCTATTGTATCAGTAATATTTTGCGTAGCTTTAATTAATGTAGCATATTGTTTTCTTTTTCTATTGTAAACGCATCATCACCTACTTTCTCAGCAATAAATTGATCTGTCAATATTTGTTTATTAGCATTTTCTTTTTTCATTAGACGTATTTGCTGTTTTATTTGTTCTGATGGGCTTGTGTATGTATTACTCATTTATATATACTTATTGTTTTGTGTTAAGCTGATCAAACACCTATTCCTAAAAATAATTTTGGTTTTATTACAGCTTTTGTAGTTAAGTTTTTGAATTTTTTTATAGTTGGTTTTTCGATATCATCTAAATCTTTCATTAACTTTCGATCTGCTCTATGTCTGTTCCGTTTATCTTTGTAAATATTATATCTTAAATCATGATGCATTGCGGCCTTATCTACTCTATCTACTGGTTTATCTCCTCTAGCTATTCTTTCTTGAAATTTAGTTCCAGGACCTAGATAATTACTTCCTGGAAAATGAACTTCTCCAACATATTATCCTATTGTATCGACTAAATCTCCACCTTCTTTAGCCTCAATGAATCTGCACTTTTTAGTGTTACAGATTGTACATTTAGTTTTTACCAATATTTGGTTTTTTGTAAGAACTGTTTCTATTTCTTTATTTGGTGTATGGTTTTTACATTTCAGGCATATTATTGTTTCCATCATTTATATTAGTGTGTTTTATATGCTTAAATAATCGATCTTCTAGCTTTGATAACTGCTCGGAAAACATTTTGAGTTTTTCATCTTGGGTTGCATTTATTTGTTCAATTCTTGTAAGTTGCTGTGAAATATCTTCTAAAACAATAGTACAAAGACTAGTTAAACAAGCCCCCATTTATCAATACTTTTTTTACTTTTATTTTCCTTTAGCTACATGTCTTTTAGCACGTTCCTTATGAGATCTATCTATCTTCTTTTCATATTTCACATTAATTGAATTCTGTTCTTGCTCTGGAGATAAATCAATCAAACTATTAAATCGGTCAGAATATCCTTTTCATTTTGAGTTTGAGTTTGAGTTTCTTTATTAACGTGTCAAATCATTCAGCATACAATATACTGATTTGTAATGATGGACACCTATAACTACATTACAAATAAATTATATTCTACTAAACTAGATTAATTAAAATGAGTAGTAATTCCCATAAGCAGTAATCCAAAACATTAAATCAATAGCATTACACACATAGCTATGGTGGATTATACATAAAATACAAATTCTGTACACGCAACATTACAAAATATTCAGTCAACTTATCCTTAAAATTATTTAAATGCCTTAATTCTAATTCATCCTCCACCTTAACGTATCTAACATCAAATGGTAATTTATTCCAGCATTGCGGTATTCTATAAAGTGGTGCATTCCTAAAAGTTTCAGACTTAAAACTATTACACTGTAGTAAACCTTTACCACTAGTCCAGGTATTCCTTGAATGTTCAATAAATACAAACAAATTATTCAAATATTCAATGCTTGATCCATACTTTAGTACCTTAGGAACAAAAACACAATAGTATAACTCAATTCTCTCTTGTACTGATAGTATGTTACACCTTTCAAGCAAGTCACACTCATCCACCACTGTTTGCTTTTTCCCTGAAAACCCAACTATACATCTATTTATTTTATTTTGGAGCCTTTGTAACTCAACCACAGACTGAGAAGCCCAAATCAGAGGACAGTAATCCACTATATTTAACACATACGCATTCAACATTGCAACAATCGATCGCCAAAATCAGATCTCGTCGACACAGGTCAAAGGTTATGTCTGGTCTTGACCTCCGATTTAACATTCACTTCGGAACATGGCGAGACCAGATAGATTTACCCACGTTACCAGGGAGTTTCCAGGGTGACTCTTCAGGTCTCTGAAATTCCTAACGACACGACTTCCTTACGCGTC
>JAQFZC010001851.1:0-26387 GCA_034695205.1 Dicyrtoma fusca | reverse complement strand
ACTAGTTTTGACCTTTTTGAAAAAGTGTTATTTACTAGTTTTGACAGTTTTGAAAAAGTGTTATTTACTAGTTTTGAACGTTTCGTAAAACTGTTATTTACTAGTTTTGACCGTTTTGAAAAACTGTTATTTACTAGTTTTGACCGTTTTGAAAAAGCGTTATTTACTAGTTTTGACCGTTTTGAAAAAGTATTATTTACTAGTTTTGACTCTTTTGAAAAAATGTTATTTACTAGTTTTGACCGTTTTGAAAAAGTGTTATTTATTAGTTTTGAGCATTTTGAAAGAGTACATTTATGAAATTTAACACTTTTGTACAGCATTCTTTCCACGGTTCCCCAGTTCCAAATAGGTTAAACGTGCCTTTTGAGGCCATTGTTTCTATGACTGTTGCTAGTTCAGAGAAAGCAAAAATTAAAAGGAATTAATATTTACATTTACAAACACAAGCCATAGACGAAAGGAAAGTCATTTCCCATGAACATTCAAGGGCTCTACAGATAAAGTATCAACTTGGTATTTGGTTGGATTATTTAAGTAGTTTACGGACTAAAAGCCAGCATGGACCATGCATAGTGCCATATGGACAAAAAGTAAGTGGTGATATCCAATTAAGTCATTTTCCTAAGTCAAAAACTAATTGAATCATCCTGAAGCAGCTCAATATTATTAAATGCAAACGCAACTGTGTCCATGTCGAGTAATAACATGAGCATGTACCGTTACCATAATTTGTAATCTTGGGGTCCCGGTAGTGTGGATGGGGTATTGAGAAGTCGTGTGAAACTTTCAACCCTTACAACAGTCGATGGAAAAAAACAAGTGTGGAGCATGTTCCGGCTGTCTTTCAAGTGGTCTTCTGGGACATCCCTTATTTCCCCAACAATCGTATTTATAGACTTCTACCCTTCAATGTCCCCTCTACACGGAGTCGAACTGCTATATCTGTACGTTATATTATTGCCTACACATGAGTTATAGGAATATACCAACTAACTTGTTCATACAAGGGGCCGTTTGAACAAGTATGATTCGATTTAGAAAACGTGTTTCAACAAAGACCCTTTCAAAAAAGTGTAAATGGTGAAATTTGACTCCTTCAAAAATGAAAACCTTGATAATTGAATAATTGAAAAAGTGTAAATGGTAAAATTTGACGTCTTCAAAAAAGCACAACTTGATAATAGATTATTTGAAAAAGTCTAAATGGGGAAAATTAACTTTTTAAAAAGCGCAAAACTCGATTATTGTAGGAGATTTGAAAAAGTGTAAATGGTGAAATTTGACGTTTTGAAAAATGCAAAACTCTATAAGTATTGAAGATTTGAAAAAGTGTAAATGGTAAAATTTGACGTTTTGAAAAATGCAAAACTCTATAATTATTGGAGATTTGAAAAAAGTGTAAATGGTGAAAGACTTTTTAAAAAAAAGGGTAACTCGAGTCTTATTGAAGATTTGAAAAAGTATAAAAGATGATATTAGAAATGACTTTTTTGAAATGCTCAAATATCAAACTTTACACTTTTTTGAAACTTGAATTTTAGTTTTTGATTTTTTTTAAACGTTATTTATAATACCTACCTATGCTATGTTTTTTCGAGTCTATTTCGTACGAAGTCATATTTGGAAGGTCCGCAAAGTAAAATTTTTGCATTTTGATACAGTTAGTCAAATAGCAATTGCATTTGTTTAAAATAGTCTAGGTTAATTGCATCACGCAGATGAAACTCATTGTCACTTATAATTATTAGAATAGTTACTTTTAGGGACTGTAGGGGCACTATACATATGTAGAATAGGAACCCCCCATAAAAATCATTCCTGTTGTTCATTCAGAATAACGTAATGGGTAATAACACTATTAATAGCTATTTGTGTGATTGTATGTTTGTTCCTTATGGTGTAGAGATGCGCTGGATAAAAATAATAAGAGGGAGCCTGTAACCATTGAAGTTTGTCCATGTTTTTAAAAAGGTAGAATAATGTAGTGATTGTGAGTACAGATGTAGTTTGGTGGTTTAGTGGACGATAAAAGACCTCAAGTGTTTTTAAGACACTTCCGAAAAGAAGACCCCCCACCGTTCCAGCCCACTAGAGTACACACCTTTCTCAGCTTTTTACATGATCTAAGTTGATCCTCACGATCGTCGTCACAAATCAAGATTTACAAAATCTTTCAATCTCTCTCAGCTTCCTCCAACAAATCTACAGACTACAGATAGCAGAGCCTCTCCACACTCCACGTTCACGGTAAAACACCTTCCTTTCATCTCAGGATAGTAGATCTGTCCTTTCAACACATCCAGCATCATAGCATCAGCGCATTGCCCTTTCAAACCAACACCAATCTGAACTATTAGCCTTGCCCCATTATCCTTGGTCGGATATTCCCTTTCCTTCCTGTTGATTTTGGTTTTTGGTAGTTCTAGTTGGGTAATGGTAGTTCATATTCATTACATCATCTTTGAATTCCGTGTGATGCGCTTACTCTAATACAAATAGTAGGTAGTTAAATTTGAGAAAAATAAACTGAAAAAAATGATTGCAGTATGTATCAATTACAGTTGTTCCGGTTTAGATGCTTTTAATTATTATGTGTCAATTTTCAATTACAGATTCGAGATTCAGATAGCTGCACATTATCTGTACTACTATTGAAGAAATATTATTAATATGTATTTTTTATTTGCCATTATATTGAAACTATCAAGAATTGTAATGTTATTATGACGTACATATAGTAGTAACACTTAGTTAGTAGTTCTAAAACGCGGGGTCAGAGAGGCAGGCTACAGGCAGATTTTGTAGTAATGAGTATGTATGTATTTAGTAATATTGGTAGACACAGTAAAAAGGGGCCTTTCAAGTATAACGTCGAAATGTGGAAATGACTTTTTTAAATGCAAAATATTCATCATTTTGCACTTTTTCGAAAGTTGAATTTTTGATTTGCTGTTGGTTGATGTTTTTAAAAGTTTCAAATTACATTCTTACTCTTTTTGAAACGTTATTATCTCAAATTTGACTCTTTTGAAATGCTAAAAACGTCACATTTACCCTTTTTGAAATGTTGTTATAATAATTATATTTAACTTTTTTACTGGTAAAGTAAAATGTCGCATTTTGCACCTTTTTGAAACTTGAATTTTAGTTTTTTTGAGTGTTTTTAAAACCCCGTGTTGTAGATTTTTTCCACTTTTTGAAACTTAATTCCTAATTCATAGTACATTAATCTACGTGATTAGTTATCTTTTGTAAGCCATTTATCTAATTGTAAGCTAGGTACTTCGTATAACGTGATCTTTGGAAGGTCCCTAAATGGTCCATTCCTTAATTTCCGTGCCATGAGGGATAGCTATAATGGCTCTGGCTCTGACTAAAAGGACGCTGGATGGTTTAGATGGATGGATGGGCACATACACAAGTTGAATGGAAGACAAGTGCCTGTGAAAAACACTTGTGATTCTGCCTTGTCATCTAATGGAAAAAGGCGTATCACTTATGTCTTTACCTTCTTCAAAGTTTTAAAACATCTCCCCGCACAGGAAGGTGTCTTTTTCAACGATTCTTAGCCTTTCTGGGAGGTCTCGTCTCCTCACAATACAGCCACACAAAACAAGTACATCACTCCACACCACTACCATTTAACTCTTGCCCACTTCAATCAACACAAATACTAAATCCACAATCACATTTTATAATCCAATTCAAAACTTTTGTGTTATGAATTATATATTTTTTTTTCTCTTCATAATCTCTCATTACCGTCCACGCGTTCCGTTCCATCCTCCATTTACTATAGCTTAGTATACCTCCATGCCAATGCAATGTCAACTCATCAGTCACCCAGTCAGACGTAAGTACCTACAAGTATTTAGGCAGCAGAAGTGATTCAAACCCTTTCAGTCTTAAACCTTGTGGCTGTGGCTACCTTTTCCTTTCAGCCAACAGCATTGTTTATGCATTATACCATTACACGCATAGTAAATCTTTACATTATAGGAAATTGTAAGCTTTGTGTACTTTGTAACGTGCTAATTACTTTAACCTATTCGGAACTGGGGGACCATGAGAAGAATGCGATACAAAAGTGTTTAATTATTGTATAAATTAAATTTTCAAAGCGATCAAAACTATAGTAAATGACACTTTTTCAAAACGGTCAAAACTAGTAAATAACACTTTTTAAAAACGGTCAAAACTAGTAAATAACACTTTTTCAAAAGGGTCAAAACTAGTAAATGACACTTTTTCAAAACGGTCAAAACTAGTAAATAACTTTTCAAAACGGTCAAAACTAGTAAATAACACTTTTTCAAAAGGGTCAAAACTATGTAAATGCCACTTTTTCAAAACGCTCAAAACTAGTAAATAACACTTTTTTCAAAATCGTCAAAACTAGTAAATGACACTTTTTCAAAAGGGTCAAAACTAGTAAATAACACTTTTCCAAAACGGTCAAAACTAGTAAATTAAGTAAATAACACTTTTTTCAAAATCGTCAAAACTAGTAAATGACACTTTTTCAAAACGGTCAAAACTAGTAAAGAACATTTTTTCAAAATGGTCAAAAAACTAGAAATCACCGTTTTGAAAAGGTTAAAGCGCATCGTGTACCTTGTTAAAACTGTTTTGCCTTCCCTATTTGAACGATATGCGATGATGGAACGTACCACAAATGACAGAAACAGAAACGACTTGATGTATTTTCAAGGTAATGCGTGAAATCTTTACGAATTCAGAGGAATTGATTTGACAAGAATTTAAATCAGACATGAGAAATGTAAACTACATTAATTTCTATTTACTTTGACAAATTGTTTGCCCAGTCACCTGTATCCACAGATACATACATAGTACATAGTATGCCTATACTACATATAGTGTATAGTAAGTTTGTTTTTGTAATACTGAGTGTGTATTGGTAATTCTATGATCAGTGTGCAGTCAGGTTCCTTATTAACTCCCAAAGTTGTTTCAACAGAAACATTGTTAATTGATTTTCAAAGGAAGCCGCATCCTCGTCTATGAGTCTATGAGTTTAAAATATTATGTAAGTGCAATTGTTCAAGTTGAAAATAATGGAATTTTAAAGTCGATAGAGAAAAAGTTGTAGTATCTCGATTCCTTTATATTTTGGTCAATAGCCCTGCCGATGCCGATGCTTATTATGCTTACATATATTTTGTAGGTCTGTATGTAAATACTGTACCGACTTCTAACAATTAGTTGAATGTTTGCCGTAAAATGCATGGGAAAGCAAACATAGGAATTAAAAGAAAGGACAAGAAATATGACAGAGGACGAGCTGACTCATTTGTTTTTGACGGTCAATCATAAAAACCACCCTGAATGTTAGCTTCCTTCTTAGTTCTTGGGAGTCGACTTCTTTTTCGACTCTGTATGTAGATACAGTTTATAGTTTCCCCAGTATGTAGATTCTCAGAAGGAAATATTATTATGTAAATTTTTATTAAAAGGACCCATTTAAAAATTAATGTGTACACTCATCAAGTCATTTTCCTGATGGAGAGCTGACGAAGATGAATCGTTTGTAGGCACATTTATGCCTTGCCTGTTGTGGTACTGGTAGCTTCTGGCACCGACGCACTGAAGCTTGAATTCTCATTTTATATTTCCCAATTAATTAAAAATTACATGAATAATTCCTTCCTAAATTACTCAAGGGCTCATGACAACATACAGTGGGTTATTACCCTCTAATTTGATCGGAATGATTTGAATACCACTTTTTAATCTGTATATGAAAATAATGCAAATTAGGGACGGAAGTCGACAGGAAGAAAATGATGATGAAGGGCGGACTCATTAAGATGATGAATAATAAATGAATCAATCTCCTTTCTCTTTCATTTATAGTTAGAATATCCATTACATTATTTTTTAGCATTAGCAAAACCACCCACCAGACTTTTAGTATTTGCAAATTTTGTAATTGGTTTGGTGCCTTTAACCTATTCGAAACTGGGAAACCATGGAAAGAATGATGTAGAAAAGTGCTTTTTCTACATATTAAACTTTTCAAAAAGGTCAAAACTAGTAATCAACATTTTTTAATATCTTCAAATTATTCAAAAGTAGTAACTAATACTTTCAAAAAGGTCAAAACTAGAAATTAATGTTTTGAAAAACAATCAAAACTAGTAATGGACGCTTTCAAAATGGTCAAAACAAGAAATCATCATTTTGAAAAGCATTCAAAACTAGGAACTAACACTTTAAAAAAGCTCAAAACAAGACATTGTCATTTTTAAAAGCATTCAAAACTAGGAACTAACACTTTAAAAAAGGTCAAAACAAGAAATTGTCATTTCCAAACCGTTGTAAAACTAGATATTATATAGCGTTTTGAAAAGGTTAAAAATAATGTAGCTTCGCTACTAACTGGAAGAGGTTCACTCGATTTTGATGGTAGATTTTATTTCATATTACAATAGTAAGACAGAATATAATTTTATACTCACTACTGCTACAAAGATTGACTTTGTGGCTCCTTTGAGTGTTCATCTGCAGTGGAGTGAACGTGCCATTTACGATGACGAGCGAGTAATTTGCTCAACTTTCTGACTTTCTTTTTGGGGGGATAAAATAGATTAATAATATAATGTGCTAGAAATAGTAATTTGAGTTGATGAACATGAAAAAAAAACTTGTACTGTAAGGCTGTCTCCCACTATATGTATGTATGTATATGCGTACTATTTTAGTAGTTTCAGTATTTTGTAATGCATTCTTGGAGAAATGTAGACCCTTTATAGATGCTATATAGTTGTAGACACCTCGTTCATTTTCCTCGTTGAATTTTGATGGAACATTGTTCCCGTCCTTGTTTGTTCAGAATGTATTTTACGATTCCGCTACGTCCGTCCGTTCGTGGAGTAATAGTGACACAAGTAAAACCATTTGCCTCTTTTTTGGGACGGTGCAAAATATGCTATCTGCTTCTTTCACAAACTAAACTTTTATACTGCTAACTGCCTGTCTTGGAAGGACTGGTAGGTTGCAAAACGGGATATTATTATGCGCTAGCATTGTATTTGTGTCTTTTGTTTTGGGGTACTGTAAATTTCATGTTTGAATATCAGTTTTTGATCGACACTTTTAGTTGAAAATAAGGTAATTTTTGTGAGCTGTAATTGTTTGATTGAAAAAGTGTAGATACAAGGTTTTGTGTGCTGTCGTGTAGCATGTGCATAGCTAGTATGTATTGTGTACACTGGTTTAATTATATTATGAGCTAACTATATGCCATGGGTGAAGAAGCAATGTGGCGTGTAGGTCCAGTTTCCGCTTACAAGTAGGTTTGTGTTTTTCTAAAGCAATTCCAGCGTACCCTTTTCTAGACTGGCAAAGCTAGTGTTTCCACTTTTTTTTTTAGAAAATGCTAGAACCGTCGTATGTAACGTTGTCTAGAATGTGCAAAAATGGAATTTACATTTTTTTCAAAAATAGCAAACATGGTATCTTTTCACTTTTCAGACATAGTAAAAGTAAACCACTGCTATTTGCACTTTTCAGCAGTAGTAAAGCTGGTATTTTCACTTTCTGAAAAGAGCAAAACTCCTATTTGTACTTTTTGGAAAGAGCATAACTACTATTTGCACTTTCGGGAAAGATAAAAACTGCCATTTGCACTTTCTGAAAAGAGCAAAAAGCTGCTATTTTCACTTTCTGAAAAGAGCAAAAACTGCCATTTGCACTTTCTGAAAAGAGCAAAAACTGCTATTTGCACTTTCAGAAAAGAGCATAACTACTATTTGCACTTTCTAAAAAATGCAAAACTGCTATTTTCACTTTCAGAAAAGACCAAAAACTGCTAATTTCACTTTCTGAAAAGGGCAAAAATGCTATTTACACTTTCAGAAAAGAGCAAAAACTGCTATTTTCACTTTCTGAAAATAGCAAAAACTGCTATTTGCACTTTCTCAAAAGAGGAAAACTACAATCAATGTGTACTTTCTAAAAATAGCAAAACCGCTATTTGCCGTTTCTTAAAAATGATTCAAAGTGGTATTTACACTTTTTGTAAACACATGTAAAAAGGGATTGTTGAAGATTGTTACGACTGGGCACCAAAATGGCATTAATTGGACGATCGTCAAAATGCTTTTAGCGGTAGTTGGACTTACGCCACAATGTTTCTTCACGGACGCTATGCATGTATGTTTCTATTAAAAAGAAGTACCTAGGTTTATCTCCCTATTGTATTGTGTGTGTAGTGCATAAAAGATGGATCATTTGAGTTTTGGACGAACTATAGAGATAGGAATAAGGCTGCGTCTTGAGAGTTGGCTGGGGCTATGAGTGTGTAGTTGTGTGTGTATTTGAATGGACGTGTGTGATGAGACGGTGCAGTGTGTGGGTCCGTGTAATATGAGATGAGAAAAAGGAGATGAGAGGAGAGGACTGGCTGGGGTAGGAGAATGCAAATATTTGCCAACGGGGCTTATTTGCAATATTCTTTTTATTACTGTCAGAGCATCATTCATTCTCCTTCTCCACTCTTCTGTCACGTCTGTCTGCTCTGACTCTTCCTTTGGAATTGGAACTTGTGAACGAACGCATTTCCTGTCATCCTCAATTCTTTATTCTTTCTCCATTGCATTTTCCCTTCCCTTCCCTTCCCGTCTCTCTCTCTGTCTCATAATCTACCCACCTACCTTCCATCTTCCATCCACTACCAGCCTTTCACAACCACAGTATTCCGTTCAAGCAATAAACACAATGTACTACTACCTTCCTATACTCATACAAAATTCTCATAAAAGTATACATACACCTATTGCCTATTTGGGGCCTTCCAAGTCTGGCGTCATTCACACTTTTGAGACTTTTGAAATGAGTGATACGATGTTTTGAACTTTAGGAAAACGCTAGTGTCAAGTTTTGGTTATTCTGAGAAGGTCAATGTCACGTTTTTGCACTTTTTAAAAAGATTGGTATCAAATTACCGATGCTCTGTTGAAAAGATCAAAAATGTGTTTTTGCACTTTTTAAAAAGATTAGTATGAAGGTACCAATGCTCTTTTGAAAAGGTCAAAAATGCGTTTTTGCACTTTTTAAAAAGATTAGTGTCAAATTACCTAGGTATACTTTTTTGAAAAGATAAAGTTTTTGCACTGTTTAATAAGATTAGTATCTTACCTGTGCTCGTTTGAAAAGGTCAAAAATGTAGTTTTGCATTTTTTAAAAAGATTCGTATCTTATCTGTGCTCTTGTGAAAAGATAAAAAATGTGTTTTTGCACTTTTTTAAAACCCTAGTACCAAATTAGCTATGCTCTTTTGAAAATGTGTTTTTGCGCTTTTAAAAAGGTTATTTTGAAGTTGTACTTATGTATTTTGACGGCTTATTAAGCTCTAAAAATGACATTTTTTTGAAGTGATGAAGTACTCTATGTTCTGCATAAGTTTAAAACTTCATTTTTTTTAAAGTTTCGATTTTTTTATAAAATGCGTACATCACTTTAGTGCTGTTAGTTTTTGAAACGTTATTATCTTATATTACTAGGTATTTTGAAAGCGTTTTTCCCTTGCTTAAAAAAATGGCGTCATATATGCAAGGCCCCTATTACCAACACCAACTACGTACAGGAAAATTCAGATACCGAATATTTGTACCTAGATACATATGTACGTTCATACATGTAGGTACTTTTACTTGCCTACAGACTACAGATAGCTTCCGCATCGATATCGATGTCCCTCATCCACCTCGACACTTTTTTTTTCAATTTGTTGTATGCAATACAAAAGATTGACGTGATGGCAGCTAATATTGGGTGGATAGTTTCTGAAAATTGGAAATAGTCCAAGTTCATAGCTGGGAGCTCTTGCCTTATTAGCTGTGTGCTGTGCAGATAATCTACGATATAATTCCAATTTATAACTTACCTACTATTACTTTCTGGACGAACTACAGACAGACTGTACTGCCAAAAGAAAAGAATGTAAATATGAAAGGCAAAAGCGCGTAATAAAATATAATATAATAATAATTTTCAATAAAGTTCCTCCTTGAAAGACGAAAGAGTATTTTAACTTATAATAATTCAATTTTTGTGATGGCCAAGCCTGCAGAGTGTAGAACTGTAGAACTACGAAGAGCATCACTATAATATGTAAAAAAGAAAATAATAAAAAAAAAAGAAAGATTTATTATTTTCTCAACTGCGTGTCATTCTTCACGTAGTCTTGCAAGTATTTTTTGACATGGTTACTTTCCTTGTCACTCCTTTTCCTTAGATAGATTCACTTAGATACAACTTTGACATGAACTAGGTAATTTACATATGAAGGCATGTAGCTATGTATTATGTACGTACAAGATACAGTTGACAGTAATAAAATAACGATAGTACCGTATATACACAGACTAAGGCTGGCTTATAGAAATGATAGCTGATTTATGATGATTACATAAAATAACGATGATGCATCGGCTGTGTTCGATAAGTAAATATTGCGACCTATAAAAATTTCCCAAGATTGTTTACCAAATTCCGTGTGATACTCAAATCCAAATCCCCATCGTTCATGTCCCATACTCAAAATCCAACTAATTCACTTTTAATCCTGTGTAAAGTGTGTCCAGGTACATAATGTATAAACTATTTATAGAAATTGGTGGCTGGTCATTTCTCACAAGTTATTGCCTTGTTGGGCATTCCTGCGTATATGAAATCATAAAAGGATTTACAATTTACAATCTTGGAATTAAAACTATTTAATCTACTGATGTTACAACTTATTGGAGTTGTTACAATAATTTTGTAAAATACATAAAAGTACCCTTTCGTGTCTTGATACAAGATCCATTTTGGGTTAAAAAAACTGACCACGTGAGCCTCTAAAAAATAATACATCTTCTATACAGTTGACAGTGCTTTATAAATTTTCTTCTTTAGCCTATTAGGAACTGGGGAACTTTTTCAAAACGGTCAAAACTAGTGAATAACACTTTTTCAAAACAGTCAAAACTAGTAAATAACACTTTTTCAAAACGGTCAAAACTAGTGAATAACACTTTTTCAAAACAGTCAAAACTAGTAAATAACACCTTTTCAAAACAGTCAAAATCAGTAAATAACACTTTTTCAAAACGTTCAAAACTAGTAAATAACACTTTTTCAAAACGCTCAAAACTAGTAAATAACACTTTTTCAAAACAGTCAAAACCAGTAAATAACACTTTTTCAAAACAGTCAAAACCAGTAAATAACACTTTTTTAAAACAGTCAAAACCATTAAATAACACTTTTTCAAAACAGTCAAAACCAGTAAATAACACCTTTTCAAAACGGTCAAAACTAGTAAATAACACTTTTTTAAAACGTTCAAAATTACTAAATAATAACGCTAACGCTTTCAAAACGTCAAAAATCTAGATATTACCCTTTTCAAAAAGGTCATAACTACAAATTACCATTTTCAAAAACAGTCAAAAGTAAGTAGGAAATTATATTACCGTTTCGAAAAGGTTAAATAAGTTTTTTTTAGTGAACCGATAAATTACTAAGTTGATTTGAAGGGTTTGATCTTTGAATTCGATAGAAGTTGACCAAAAGCGAGCTGCTGCTGTTGCCTTTACCATTTATTCAATTTATTTTATTGAAAATATTGCAGTGTGACCAAAACAGGAAAGTAAATAGTAACTATCTTGTGAAATTATGAACTTCACATGTTTTTTACTATGTAAGGGGTTATCCATGGAAGTATCGAAAATGGGAAATGGAAGGTAAACAGAATATTAATATTGTAGGTATAATGTTTTCAAATATTTCACGTAAGTAACGTTTTTCCTTTTTATTCATAAAATGCGTAGATAGTGATGGTCTGATGGTAGATGAATACAGGATAGAGCATGGACTAGTAAAGTAGATGATTGGTACAGTATATGTTATCATGCATGATTTAATCCTCGCTCACTTTCATCCCCTAAAGGGATTTTCATATGAACAATCAATGATGAGATCAAAAGGATTGATGGATGTATGAGCCAGTTTTAGAATTTAGAAGCATTGAGCATTGAGCACATGCATACATCAAAGACCATTTCAATAAAGCACGAGACCCGCTTCGCTTATATGGAGATGCATACTTAACAGCAAAATAGACGGGAAATTCGGTGCGGAGGGGGAAGCTTTGTATATATATATATGTATATATATAAAAAGTGCCTATAGCCGGTATACCTATCTATGTCCATTTTTATACTCGATGCATGTCTACAAGGGCATTTAGAATTCTCTCCCTGTCAATTTCCCCGACGCTTCCATGTCATGTGTGGAGGGACCGGGACGGACACGCGGTCAGCGGTGTGGGTTATGCCATATTATGTAAATTTGCCACCGGGTTGAAAGGCAGGAGGATAACAATTGTCAACAATTAATTGTGTACCGGTTTAAATCCACAAGGGATTATCTCCATCGAAAATTGTTCCCTAACAAAAATAAGTCTCGGGACCCTCTTTTTTCCTCCAACCGATGCTCGATGCACGAGATGGACAGACGTGTCTCTCTTTTTAAGAAAATAATAAGCATTCTCTATACATTGCACTGGCAGTACATATTTTAATCAGTTATTTTATTAGGAATAGGTTACCTATTCGCAACTGGGAAACCTTGGAAAGAATGCTTTACAAAAGTGCTTTTCCAGAAAATAACTTTTTTTAAACTGTCAAAACCAGAAATTAACATTATCAAAAGCATTGTAAACCAATAACGAAGACTTTCAAAAAGGTTAAAACAATAAAATAGCATTTGAAAAAAGATGTAAAACAATAAAATAGCATTTGAAAAAAGATGTAAAACAATAAAATAGCATTTGAAAAAAGATGTAAAACAATAAAATAGAATTTTGAAAAAGATGTAAAACAATAAAATACCAGTTTCAAAAAGATGTAAAACAAGAAATTAACATTTCTAAAAAGGTTAATTAAAACAAGAAATTAATATTTTCAAAAATATATAAAAACAAGAAATTAACACTTCTAAAAAGGTTAAAACAAGAAATAACCATTTTCAAAAAGATATAAGACACGAAATTAACACTCAAAAAGTTGCAAAACAAGATATTAACACTTTCAAAACGGCAATAGCTACACAGCATATAAACTATAATGAATTACCTACTTATATTCTGAATGCTAGTAAATATTATAGATTAATTTGTTTGTACTGAATATGATTGATCAGGGAGTCTATTCATATATTATGTACCTAGATTGGTGGCAGAAGTACCAATTATTACCAAGTATCCAGAATCATTAAACAACTCAGGATAAGTAAAGAATACAATAATAGTATACAAGTGTACTTTATGCACATTAATTTTTTCCTAATTAGAATTATTGCTCCATGAATACCAGGCTACCCCGAGCCGCGTTTGATTAGCACTTGTGCGTGCGTGCATACAGTAAATATTTAAGAACAAACTTGTATAAGTAATTATTTATTTACTATCAAAAGTATGTACATATACTAACGCATATAAAGTATAAAGGTATTTCGCCGGTTTCCCTTTAATGGCATTGTTATTGGGGGCCGGGGGCTTACTTACAACTTACAGTTGACAGATCAAACTGCACTTTCAATTAACCTGCGTCTTTCGCCAAGGGTTTTTAATTTGCATTATTTATAGTACCACTAATACTACTACCAGTTACCATGCAGTACCAGTCCAAAATCACGGGTTTTGAAAGTGTGGGGTGACCTAGAAAATAAATAAGCACATAACTACAAAGATGACATAGGACCCAAAATACCGAAAAAGAAAATAGAAACGAGATGCCTTCTCTGTGTGTGTTGTGTGTGTGTGTGTTTATTGTTAGTAGGAGCGCGATGCTGGAAGCAAATATTTGTGTTGCTGTATAAATAAATTGAATAAGAAGATAGTTGAAACATATCTCGTGCAATGGTATACTTAGTTACTTGATCAGTTGAGGACCTCAGGGCTCATTTCAACACATACAAAAAAGTTAACTGAAAACTGAAATGAATGAGCACTGCATGTACATAAAATTACAAACGATGTTCTTAATTAACATTTTCGAAACGGTACTTTACCTAGTTTTACATCTTTTTGAAAGTTTTAATACCTTGTTTCGACCTTTTTGAAAGCTTTAATTTCTTCCTTTGACCTCTTTGAAAGCGTTAATATCTTGTTTTGACCTTTTTGAAAGTGTAAATTTCTAGCTTTACATCTTTTTGAAAGTTTTAATAGCTTGTTTCGACTATTTTGAAAGTTTTAATTTCTTGTTTTGACCTTTTTGAAAATGTAAATTTCTAGCTTTTCACATCTTTTTGTAAGAGCTAATAATTTCTTGTTTACATATCTTTCTGAAAATGTTAATATCTTGTTTTGACCTTTTGGAAAGTGTTGGTTTCTAGTTTCAACCTTTTTTGAAGTCGTAGTTACAGGTTTTGAATGCTTTTGAAAAAGTTAATTTCTACTTTTGACAGTTTTGAAAAGGTTAATTTTTCTACTTTTGACAGTCTTGCAAAAGTTAATTTCTAGAAAAAGCACTTTTGCAAGGCATTCTTTCCATGGTTTCTCAGTTGCGAATAGGTTAAACAACCATTAAACACCATACTGTGTAGTACTACCTACAGTAAAAAGATTTAGATTAGGTACTTATTTGCACGTTCCATAAACAAGTTGTCCGGATTTATCGAATTATGGTTAGTAAATACACCTTGTAGGAGTAGCAAACTATGTTTGGTAAAGAATTTTAAAGATATTTCTATTAAATAGATACATAGTATATGCATATAGTATTTAAGCCTGCCTGTAACCTGCTGCCTGTGCCTACCTGTTTAAATACGTCTGTATTTCTAAAGGCCAGCCTTCTCAGCACAATCGAAGTTCGAAACGATTTATTGTATGATGATGATGATGATGATGTTCGTGAAGCTATTGGAAGGACTTGAGTGAGACTTGAAAAGATCCATGATGATCCATCTTTGCAAATATTTATTCAAAACACGAGTTGTACTATTATATTATATTATACACTCCTCACTGCGTCAGTCTCATCCTTGTATTTATTTTCGGTTTAATTTCATGGTTCTATCGCCTCTTCTCTCTCTCTCTCTGTCTCTCTTGTTTGACACGATTCAGCCATTTCACATTTCCACCAGATATCATCATCATCATCATCATCGTCAACCACACTACCTTCAGCTATTGCTATTAGTTATTGTCAGTCAGCGTCTCGATACAACGAGAACATCTATTAAGTACACACAATTCACTAAAACACGAACACGAGTCACACTTCACCCTTTTTACCAGCTCCATTTCTATTGAGAAGGATAAATACAGGAATAATTGACGTAACTACTATAAAATGCCTACGACCTACTGTACCTACTACAAATAAATGTTACATATCGATGTAAACTTCATATAATAATGTCCAATGATACCAAATGTGTCCATATTTTATCTATAATACTAGATCGGTGCAAAAATGTGGAGGAATTCTAGAGTACCTACCGAACTATCAATATCGCAAAGTTGAAAGGTGTCAATAATTTATTCAATAATTCTTTAATGTTTGTTTTTAATTTCATTGGAAAAATTGCAATTTAGATTGAATTAGAGCGATGCGATGGCCATGTGTACTTTTTGAATGATAAATTATTACAATACCTACCCTTTTTAGTGTTTTTAGCATACATTCAACATTACAGCATTGAACTGAAGAATGTGGGGGCAGTGCACCTAATTGTGACCAGTGTCGTAAGGGTGACCACCTCCTTTTCTTCGGTGTCAAAGGTCGCATCTAATAACTCTAACATATTTTTAAACTTGTTCGATTTGATTTACCTTTAACATTGGGGGTGGACCAAAACCCATAGTTGACACTGGCCACACTTAGGAGCGATGACCCTACGCTAAAAGGCTAAAAATATCAGCATTTAATGATATTTGAAATAATATGTGAAATGTATCCCGGCACTTCCCTGTCACTTGTGTCTGTCATTTCAGTGTCGTTCATTATAGTTAAAGGATTTTTAAGAGCTTGCATAATTCATTTTGTTTCCTTCCTTCTAACGATAACGAGTTTGCTTATCATTAGATTAGAGAACATCAAATGGTAAATGTTGTAAGTGTAAGTTGTAGGTAATGTTTAGTTCCTTTGTGTCAAGTTTTTACCTTCCATCCCCCTCCTTCTGACGATGAGACTGACGAACAACGAAGGCAAGGTTCACACACGTGAAATCGTGAACAATTTCTTCACCTGGGTTCTTGGATGGAATTTGAGAAATGTCAGGAAATACACACGAAAAGGAAATGCTGTGTAAGTTTCTTTTTATTTCCTTTTTCTCACCATTTCCTTCATAATTCATCTGCCACCTTTATTTAGCTTTTGACTACGGGTCCCAATCTTCCTTACAACTTTACAACTATGAAAGGAAACCGTAGACCTAGGTGTGCCGTCCAAATCCAAGTCAGGTTCAAGAATTGAGAGATCAGATGATGTAATGGATGACTTTTCTTTATGTAACTGATGTAAGTATACCTACATAAATTAAATTGAACCCTAAATACTGAATAAAAGAATCAAAAACATCTTTTTGCATGTTTGTTCAAAACTGAAAGCTGGACGAAATAAAATGTCGAATGTATAAACAATCAACAGGGCATCCATACAACCTGTCACCTGTTCCTTACATTATTTAATAGTGAGATTAAACTCGGACCGTGTTCGAAGTTCGAAAAGTCCCATTGCATCGTTAATTAATTTTGGTTTTAATTTATCTTTTTAGATCTGCCCGTTGCCACCCGACAGATGACTAATAGCTGAAAACGGAAACGGAATACTTTACACTGATAAGTGTTATGTAGTTATAATATTATCAGTTATGAGTAATTTGTTTTCCGAAACGGAAAAGAATTGATTCTTCGGCTACTCAACAGTCAACAGGGCGGTGAAGTAAATTTCTGTCAATCTCAGTGACTGGGATGGGAGGCTGGCTGGAGTGACGAAAAGTTGCCGAAACTGTACAAAATGTAAGGAATGAATGAGTATTATTTAAGCTAACTAGTAAGATTATGAAGGGCCCAGAGCCCAGAGCTCGAAGTCTGGGGCTTTCTTACGATGCAATATGTGAAAAGATCTGTCGGAAGGAAAATAATATGCAATGTTGAATGTGTTCTAGCTCTTCTTCTGACCGTTTGGTGACTGAACCGAGGAATTTTACAGAGAGAAGAGAGAGACAGAGAGATGAGATGAGACATGGAGGATGATGCGATGGAGAGCTGACTGAGAACAGTTGAGTTGAGAAGTCTTGGACAATGTGCATTGTTGATTGTTGAAGTTGGAAGCATCTTCTTAAATAACAAAGAATGAGACAGCTGAATCCTATTGAGTTCCCATCCATTCATTCAATGATATTCTAATTGGATTATATTCTCTTCCTCGAGCTTATGCATCGCATCGCATCGGGTAACATTAACATCAACATCCCTTCTTGCTATCTTTTTGTACTCAATTATATGTATGTACCTACATCATCCCTAACTAAATTCTGATACATACCTAGGTACATATAACTTACCTACAACTTCTTGTTCTTTCTTTCAGGTCAATAGTAACTGCAAACTGTGTGGAATCTCATGAACGATGAATGATACAAGAATCTCCGTACAGGTTGAATCGTCGACTGTAAAGAATTCACATTTTAGTCGTACTTTTTCTTTACAACAAGGTACATTTATTTTGATATTTTTACGCATATACTCTTTCGTGATCTTTCTTCTGAATAGAACTTAGACAAATTGGTATGTAATTATAGGAAGCTTTTGAAGCCAGTCCCAGGATCGAAGAATTTTACAGTATTTTTAGCTAACGAGTGTCGTTCACAATGTACCTACATGTTGTAAGGGAGTTCAATTCAAATATTATATCCATGTGATAGTTATAACACCTCAACAACTACTTCCTACCTTTGGGTACTTTTGCTCAGTCACAATCACACATTTAAATATTCTTGAATGTGAAGCAAGCAAATTTCCAAATTTTTGCCACATTTGTGTGAATAACATTCCATGTGTGTGCGTGTATTATTTCATTATTTGTCAAAGTAGGTACAAACCAGACCAGAACCAGAACCAGAATCAGCCTTTAAATCTGTTACATTTTTAGAGTAAACATCCATCAAACGTTTCAATAGCTTGCACTGTATTCAGGAAAAATCTGTACAGTGACAGTATCACCCACCTATATGTATATGAGTACTGTTATAATTATTGTTATAATTTATTTATTATATCTCTCTTCTAACACACTCGTTCGTACCTCTACTCAACATGTGTGTTAGATTGACAAAAATCTCGAATTTGAAATTGGAATATTCAAATATTTAAATAAAACATTTACTTAGCTGTTTCTAAACAGTTATTAGAGTCAAGTCAAGTCAAGTCAGTCTTAATGTGAGAGACTGTAGCTCTGTCCTCTGTTCTGGTTCTGTATATTATACATCTCTGTACCGAGTATTGATTCCACTCTCGATCAACATCAACTCAAGCTGCTGCCATGCCATGCCTTGCAATGTGGTGGACGGACATTGTAATATCGTCTGTGAAGAAGCATTGGGAGCCTTGGGACTTACCTTTAATTTCATTTTGACCCAAGTCCCAACAATCAACTTTTTATCGCTGTATTAGTGCATTTAGAAATAAAACTGGTGTTCGTACTTTTAAAAATCGGTCAAACTGACATGTGCACTCTTACTAACAATAAATGTCATTTAGTATTTACACCTTTTGTAAACACGTAGAGTTGGTAAACCGTTGATTGTTGAGACTTGCTTCAGAATGCTTCTTCACCCACGATGTCTGTATCTACAAATAATGGGATGAATTGAGAGACAGAAGGAGAGGCTTGTCGGTGTGAGTACATATGTGAGGTCTCTGTGTGTGGGGATGAAATGTGATGTGGTTTTGCAGGATAGGATGGATACTTGTCGATGTCGTTGAAGAATAAAAAAAAAAGCCACAGCTATACAGCAGCCCTATACTCATAGTGAGGGCAGAATGCTAGAGAGCCTTCAAAGGATGATGTGAGATGAAAATATGAAATGTAGCTGAAGAGTGCTTAAGTGAATTGATGTGACGTGCACTAACTGTTCTGTGATGTATTGTAAAGTGTGTACGTCTCCTGCAATGCATTAAGGAAATGATAGACTTTTCGTCCTGGCTGCAGATTGTTCGTATGTATTTCCCTTCTTGTTTGTGGCTGGATAGATGGATGGATGGATGGATGGATGGGATCCTCAAGTGAAGTCTGCCTCTGCAATGACGACGATGATGAGTGACGAGGAGTGTGGCTAAAAGGACGACGACGACGAGATGACGATGACAAGAAACCACTGACTGACGCTGATGGCAAAAAGAGTGAAGTGAACCCACTTGTCCAACTCCAACTCCAAAGCCAAAGCCAGTCCAACAACTGCTACGATGAAGCCCAAGTTCCCGTAAAGTAAAGTACCTTCTACGTGGCTAACAATAAAAGAGCCCACCACCGCCACCACCAACGTAGGTACCTACTTCGAAGCAAGCAGTACACCCAGCAGTCCAACAAATGACACGGCAACCGCTTCTGCCTCCACTCTTCCAACTTCCAAAGCCAAGAAACTATTTTCCAAGAGTGCCAATGCCATGTGCATACTGCCTCTCATACTACTAATACATTTCATGTACAGCCTTTATGAAATCGACATGATCCTTGCGTGTAGTACAAGAACAGGTAAGCTGTGGTTGCAGATAAAATACTGTTTAAGGTATACACATCGTGGGTGAAGAAACGTTTTATGTAAGTCCTAACAATCAACTTTTTACCTGTATTTATACAAAGTGTAAATAGCACTTTTACACATTTTTTGAAAAGAGTGAATACCGGTTTTTGCTACTTTTAAAAAGTGTTCCTTCCCAGTTTTGCAACTTTTGAAAGTGTGAATACCGGTTTTGGTACTTTTAAAAGGTGTTATTTCCCAGTTTTGCTACTTTTAAAAAGTGTTATTTGCCAGTTTTGCTACTTTTGAAAAATGTAAATTCCCAGTTTTGCTACTTTTGAAAAGGGTAAATACCAGTATTGCTACTTTTGAAAAGTTCAAATATCATTTTTACTACGTTTGAAAAAGTGCAAAGCCAATATTACTACTTTTGACAAAGTGTTACAGTGATATTTTAACACTTTTTATGAACACTGGTAAAAAAGTTGGTTGGCTGGTTGTGCTTCCTTCAAAGCTTCATAATAACTTTAAGGGAATGCTGGGCTGCCGTCAGAATGCTTCTTAGCCGACGATACTTACGTGTTATGTACCACTATAGTAATATTGAATGCATGGGGGTTTATTTGTAGATGGTTTTGATCACATAGGATCGTAGCAGCTACATCGAATGGATTAGAAGACAATAATAGGAGTGATGCAATGTGTGGTAATAAACTAATGCTCCTCCAACGATAAGCCGTTATGATGGGCGAAAAAAATGAGTTAAGCTCTCTCAATGGCTTTCCAGTTTCTACCAAATTCTCTTCATTATGAATTTTTATCCCAAATGCTCGTCAATACTTCCACACACTATTATTGAGTGGGATATCTGCATTGTATAAAAAGAACACTTACGGCAGTCTGAATACTGAATGCTCATTGTGTATAAGTTGTACATACGTACCAACTTTTGTAATTCTAAAAAAAGCGAAATACAGTGGATTTTCTCTTTATTTTATTTATTTCAGGAACGAAGTACCTACAGATGGTCACAGTACTCAGCAGTACAGTATGAAATAGTGTAATTCTCTGTTCAGTTATAAATATTTTGTGATTTCCTTTGCAGATTATTGGTCTTATTCTATCTACTAATCATCGGGATGAATCTCTTATCAGAAATATTTATGAACAACATACCGAAACGGAATGCCTTCAAGAATCTTAAAGCGCCTTTTACTACTCATTATGATTCATAATAATAATAATTCTATTTTTATTTAACTTTTTTTTACAGAAAAAACTGTGTACTCTGATTGTGACTCACACATATGTCCCTGTTGATCAGATAAAAAATAAATATAACTCTCAGACCTTCAAAGATATATATAGACAATTCAATAGAGAGATGGGTGCGTATGTTTCCTTCTTTAAACGTTTGAAACGCATCATGATTTGACATTTGCCCGCCAGCCAGACCTACATTTCTACATCCACAATGAGTAGGGGTGCGCACCCTCCACTAAAATTAATCTGAACACTTAATGTCAAATCAAAAGTTGTATACAATGAAATGTAAGCAATGCACTTTAACGGTATATTGAATATTGACAAATATGTGAGGACGTAAAATATATGTGTATTCATCGAAATATTGAAAGTGCTTGAATTAAAATTATACGCCTCAGTCTACTACAGACTACTGCCCTCATCATCATCATCCGAATAATAAAAATAAATGGCTCTTCCATACCCCACAGCGGTTGCTATAAGTGTTCACTGTTCATTGAAATCATAATCATTTCGTATCGTTTTTATTGTTTGCTTTATCTGTGTCGGTAGAATGGGTTTCTCGATCTCGGTTATAAACGAAATACTCAAAATTTTGGATTTTGTAATAATATAAACAAATTTTATGTGAGAATTAGACTGTATTGGTAAACTCTATCAGTAAATAAGAAGAATGATTCACTACTCAATCCCACTGCGTTGAGAAAAATACATGAAAATAATAATAATAACAAAGTATATTGTTATTTAACCCTTAAATACTGTTGATGTTTTTGTTGGAAATCTGAATTTAATCCGTTTAATTTGTACGCAACTCCAACCTAGGTTTATTATTATGATTATTCTGTTAAAAATTGCGTCGTAAGTTTGTAATCTTTATTATTATTATTGTTGATCAACCTATAAATTGCTTAATACACCCGTTGTTGTAACAGCTGTATTGTTGCAAGAGAGTGGATACATCACAGGGAAAGATAATAATTTCCTGGAATAATTTGTTTAATGAATGCTGGGTAAATAAATAGAGCCAGTAAATGCGCGTAAGTAAGTGGGATAAACATAGACACGAAGGAAAACATGTTTATTATGATTTATGATATTCTTATTTATTTCCATTTATGTTCTTCATGTTGATTTGATTATTACACCCGTTCCTTAAACAAATGAAGAAATGGACGGATCGAGAGCACTGGGGTGTAAACAATGATGCAAAGATGTTTTCTAAATTTAAATCCCCGTCTTAACTATGGTGACACGGCAATCAAATCAAAATAGCACCAATTATTTATGTTATTCACACAAAGAAGGGTTGACAATAATAATATTACCAATCTAGGACTGAGCAGCTCTAAAAATAAGTGACATTATTATTGTTTTCTTACGTCGCCTGCTGATCCTCGTTCAATCCTTTAGAAAACTGCTGTTGATGGGTCAATATTGATTACGAAATAAACAGGGCTCCGATTTCTACAACCGATGCGACGTAATACCAAAATAGATGGGAAATTATGTGCTCTTTTAATTGCGTAATGGACTTTACATAACTACCGATTATATCAGGCTGATTTCTAAAATTAAGTACACTTTTTAATTGAAGTAATTACGATTGTGGTTAAGGTATAATTAGTACCTTGCAGCCTGCAGTATCCGTTCAGTTCATAGTAATGTGATGCAATGGTGAAATTTCCCGTGAAATTCGTTTGTCGATGCGATGGTGCCAAGAAATATTGCGTGGTTGTGAATCTGTGATCGGGTATACTTTTACAAACGTGAGAGTAATTTCTCTGCTATTTACTTTGTCAAGTCAACGTTGACCGTTCCTGTGTACAGTTTGTCAATGTGTCAATAGAGCCTCCGTATCTCAATAAATACATAAAAATGATTGGGTAGGAAAAGTAAACTGTTCGAGATGGAGATTTCTTCACCATCTTCTCCTTGACTTTATTATTGTAGAGCAGATTTCCCGTAAGAGAGGCAGACCGACCGACCCACCGAGGAAACCTGTGAGAGATAATAAACTTCTAGAAACTTTATAAGCATTTCAATTTATACATAGATTGAGATAGAGAGACCTACAGAACAGAACCTTATCAGTGATACAATTTATTACAGAATTACAGTGTAGGTAAACCCTCCTACTAACTAGTAAAGTTGGAGCAGTTTTCGTTTAAAGATGTTCGGTGCCCTCAACCCTACGTGTTTTCCAAGACACGGTCTTGCTTTGTAACCGAATTCTGTCGAGTTTTAATACTCAATTTTAAACTATCTTGTAAACCACGGTTACAGAATACAAATACAAGTAGTAACTAACAATGACTAATTATATATAATGCTGTAGTAGTGGGAATGAAAGTAAATTTAGCTAGGTAGCTATCACGTAGACATCAGTAAATCAGTATGCCGTAATTTTACATTTCAAAATTTGTTTTGAAAGCCTGAAAACCCTATGCTATTATTGATATATGTACATACGTAGCTACATATATGTAGTACGTATAGGATACATATCGTCGGTGTAGAAGCATTATGGGGGCAGTCTGAGTCTAGTCAATCCTTCGCACCATTTTGACCAGCGACGTTTTACCATTTCTGAAAGGTGTAAATAGTGGTTTTAGAATTTCGGAAAGGTGTAAATAGTAGTTTTAGCATTTCTTAATGGTGTAAATAGTAGTTTTAGTATTTCTGAAAGGTGTAAATATTAGTTTTACAATTTCTGAAAACAAGTAAATACTAGTTTTACCATTTCTGAAAAGAAGCAAAAATACTAGTTTTACCATTTCTGGAAACAAGTAGATACTAGTTTTATCATTTCTGAAAGGTGTAAATAATAGTTTTAGCATTTCTGAAAGGTGTAAATAGTAGTTTTACCATTTCTGAAAACATGTAAATATTAGTTTTATCATTTCTGAAATGTGTAAATACTAGTTTTGCCATTTCTGAAAACAAGTAAATACCGGAGTTTTCACTACTTTTAAGAACGTGTACAAGTTGTGGCATTTGACAGATTTTGTAAATTCAGGTAAACAGTTTAGTTTTGGGACTTCTGTTTAAATGACAGTAGTAATTCATAGATCACTGGACTATAGTGTCGCTACAATAATGCTTGTAAGTAAGTGCCCCACTTTACTTCTTGACCCACGATATATCCCCATCACTCGGAGAAAATACAAAATACAAGGAAACAGTACCGTCACCGTCTACAGGATTGGAACCGGGAGGCAATCTTGGTGAACACTGAGCAGGATAGCAAGTTTGATATTTGACAAGAGTGATTGAACATGATCTGTCCGGAGTACATATTCAAATTTCTAAATCAAGTCCTTATCTCCTTCGCCCACAACGAGCATGATGTCATGGACTTGAAATTATTGGAGGGAAGATCACCCGAAAGTCGAAAGGACCGAAATCTAATGTGAGCAGACGATAGACGGTCGACACCACCAGAACTGACTTGACTCCGAAGTTGCATGTGAATCCAGATGATTCGGCCGAATCGCGGTCCCCGCGTCTCCATCGCTCCATGTATGTTGACTCTGTAGAATGACACTATTAAATGGTAATCAGAATAATAATAGCAATTTTAGAAGTACATCGCCAACTACTCATTCACTCCTGTTCCCGCAGTGTAAATAGCTAGATTCTTGTCTGCCTCGGATTATGATGGATGACTTATTGGATCAACTTATAAAAGTTGAATGTATGTATGTCGCTCAGTCATGTATCTTCTACAATAATGAATATAAGACTGTATCTGTGCTGGCGTATGCTTTACAATTTAAATGCTTTCAATTTTACGTGTAGCCTGTAGCAGTATTGTAGCTTGTAGTTGGTTTTTTCCGGTATCGCATCGATGTTGTAATATGTTTGTAATTTTCACATTTTTGAAATGGGAATATGTATAGTTTTGACCTTTTTGAAAGTGTTAGTTACTGGTTTTGAGTATTTTTGAAAATTCCGATTTCGAGTTTTGAAGTTTTTGAAAGTTTCATTTACTAGTTTTGAATGTTTTTGAAAATGCTAATTTATAGTTTTGACCTTTTTGAAAGTGTTAGTCACTAGTTTTGAATGTTTTGAAAATGCTATTTTCTAGTTTTGGCCTTTTTGAAAGTGTTAGTTACTGGCTTTGAGCGTTTTTGAAAATACCGATTTCTAGTTTTGAACTTTTTGAAAGTTTCATTTACTACTTTTGAATGTTTTTTAAAAAGCTAATTCCTAGTTATTTGACCTTTTTGAAAGTGTTAGTACCCAATAGCTTCGAATGTTTTCGAAAATGCTGTTTCTAGTTTTGACCTTTTTGAAAGCGTCATTTTAGTTTTAAATGTTTTTCAAAGCGTCATTTACTAATTTTAAATGTTTTCAAAAATGATAATTTCTATCTTGGACCTTTTTAAAAGAGTTAGTTACTAGTTTTGAACATTTTTACAAATGCTAATGTCTAGTTTTGACCTTTTTTTTGAAAATGCTGTTTTATAGTTTTGATCTTTTTAAAAGCGTCGCGCGTCGTTTACTACATAGTTTTCAATGTATTTGCAAATGCTAATTTCTAGTTTTTTACCGTTTTGAAAAAGTTAAATTGCAGTACCAACACTTTCTTAAAAAATTCTGTCCATGGTTTCCCAGATCCCGGGGAATAGGTGTTAAACGTTCCTCATTTCGTAATACCGATTTTGAAGTGCCTTTCCGTCAAATTTTACAGTTAGCAGGTTAGCACATCAGTTTTCAATTTAAAGTGTGTTCTAGAGTTCAAAAAATGCAATCAAGGATACGTGATACGGTCACCTTTATGATGCCTTTTGAGTGCGAGGGACCAATAGCCTCTCCATGCTGAAGGTTGTGAAGGTGAAAGCTTGAAGGCGAGTGTGACAAGTCATTAGATGTTAAAGGTACACGTTGTGAAGCATCCGGGCACGTGATTAAGTAGTTACACTCTCCATGGTCAATTGAATCCAGTAATACATACGTAATAATAATACAAAGATAGAAGATAAGTGCTTGGTTGGGAGAAGGAGAGGCCAAAAGTACCAAAAGTATATACTGTAAGGAAAATGGAAGTGTTTTTGGAGCCGGCTTCTCTTACATACATACATACCTATATGTAAGATGTATGTACAAATGTGTGAAAGTACACGAATACTCGTAATACTGTAATTGGAGCCTTGCAACCATAACTTCCTAAAATGTGGGTTTGAAAAGTATTTTGAAAAAACAGCAAAAATTCATGCAATATTCTTTAGAAAAAGTGTATAAGAGCATAGCTAAAAAGGTAATTTCTAGTTTTGACCGTTTTGAAAAAGTGTTATTTACTAGTTTTGACCATTTTGAAAAAGTGTTGTTTACTAGTTTTGACTGTTTTGAAAAAG
>JAQFZC010001850.1:0-26394 GCA_034695205.1 Dicyrtoma fusca | reverse complement strand
AATAGCACTGTTTTGTCCCTTACTATCGCGCGCTCGGTCTCATTAATATTCATATAAGAGCAATTTTCGAATGTTACGTATAGCGATGCGATGTATAGCTATAGGAAAAGGTAGGGATTGAATTTGGATTTTAATTCTTATAGGTATAGCAATAGTTATAGGATAGTAATAGTGATGGCTATGGTTTGGCCTGGAACCTTCCAAGTATGACTTCATAGAGAGCACTTTTTTGAAATGCGTAAATATCCCATTTTGCCACCTTTTCAAAATGTGTAAATATCCCATTTTACAACTTTTTCAAAATGTGTAAATATTCCATTTTACCACTTTTTCAAAATGTGTTAATATCACATTTTGCCACCTTTTCAAAATGTGTCAATATCCCATTTTGCCACCTGTTCAAAATGTGTAATACAGCGTTTTGCCCATTTTGAAAATGGGAATTATCGTAGTTACAACTTTTTTGAGAGAGCAAAATCGAGTTTTGTCATTTTTGAAAAGGCATAACTTCACTATTGTACACTTTCAGATTTCCGTCAATTTAGTGTAAATCATAAAATCACATTTGCAAGGTTCCTCGATATACAAATGTTTGACGAACCTACTACACCTACATACCTTCCTGCTACACTCACCTAATGCGCGAGATGGGAAAATCAAAATAAAAAATAGTGAGCAGTGTGTTGCCTGGAGGAGATTAAAAAAAGTGAGCTAAGATGAAACTAAACGAAGTTCATGGAAGATTACTATAGCCTACGTAGTATATACTTAGTAGGAGTGGATATATCTGACCGAAAAAATGTTTTTGTCTTCTTGTTTTGTGGGGAGGAGATGAGATGCATTCACTGTGCGTTCCGTATCGTTACTTTACTTTACATTTGGAGGCTGCCAGGCACATGCTCTCCAACGGCTCTTGTTCTCTCAAAGAATAGGATTCTGATGAGCACCCAAATGCTTTTCAAATGTGCCGATTTTCTGATCCACAATGAATTCATTCTCTGCAAAAAAAAATAATGTGTACAAAAAAACATCCAACAACAGACAAAACACACTGCACTGGCACTCTTTGGTTGATTGTGAAAAGAAGATGAAGAAGAAGGAGAAGAAGATGCGACTTGAGGCATACCTACCTCTCTATGAATATCTGTAATCTGCCCTGACTTAACAAACAAGGGAATCTGACTGCTTGCCTCCATGCCTGCCGTCTCTCTGTCTACAATGGAGATCGTCAAGCTGAGCCTTTATTACTACCACTCTACCATTATGATGATGATTATTATTTAATACGAGAGAATGGGACGGACGTACGTTATTCTGTTAAATAGTTGGGCCCTCTGTCTTGGAGGCGGACGAGGTACTACTACTACTAGGTATGTACTTTTAAAGGACCGGTAGAAGATGCTAAAAAGTTGTATCTGTATCTACCTATGAATTTGAATGCCACTACCTACTATTATTGTCAATTGAATTTGATGATGGAAATGATACGTTGGTCCAATCCAATGCAATGCAATGGTCAATTGTTTTCTTTTTCTGTAACTTCTGTACTCTGTCTATTATGTTGTTACAAGCCACGTAGCTACATACATAAATAGCTGGAATCTGATTAATCTTTTACCTGAGGAGATGAGCCACGTCCATATTGGGTCTGTCTGATTGTATTTATTGTACTGTGGCTATTCTAACCATCAACCATCAACCATCTCTAAGAGTGAGGCTGCACAGAGCAGTGTTGAATGTCCAATTGAATTCGTAGCTGGCATTTAAAGACATAACGTAGCACCTTTCATTACTTGCGTAGAAGTTCTGCAGTCTACTGTCCATTGTGTTTCATTTACATTTTTGACCGAGGTGCCTATAGTGTACGTACCGTAAATGACCGAATAATCGCCGCGGCGATTATCCAAACTTTGAGCCTCAAACCCGGCGATTATTTGAGCCCCGGCGATAATTCGGTCATTTACGGTACCTATGTACATGGACGTAGATAGGCCTTAATGAAGTTGAGGGTGCTTAAATTTTAATTTTTACTCCGTCGATGATCAGGTGATGAGATGGCTGTACAGATGTGTACTGTCTATGCGGTATGTGCGCTATAAAAAAATATTTAAATTTTTTAATGGAGATGAACTGGCGGGGTAATGGAATACAGATAAACCTTATCTTTAAAGCTTTAACCTTTTCAAAACGGTCATATATCAAGTTTTACATCTCTTTGAAAACGTTAATTTCGTGGTTTGGCCTTTTTGAAAAGTGTTTATTACTGGTTTTGACCTTTTTAAAAGCGCTAATTTCGTGATTTGGCCTTTTTTAAAACTAATTTCTTGGTTTGGCCTTTTTGAAAAGTGTTAATTACTAGTTTTGACCTTTTTAAAAACACTAATTTCTTGGTTTGGCCTTTTTGAAAAGTGTTAATTACTAGTTTTAACCTTTTTGAAAAAGTATATTTTGTACAATGAACACTTTTTCAATGCATTCTTTCCATGATTGATGGCTTCGCAGTTTCGAATAGGTTAATGGGTGATACCTAATTTCCAATGGCTTGTGTAGTAGGTATAGCGATGGACACGGACCAAACATTAAAGTCTCACAAAGAATTTGACGAGCACTTTAACTCAGAGCTTCTTCTTCTTCTTCTGCATCATCTTCTTCTTCATCTTCTTCCATGTACGGAAGATCAGGGCTGGAAATGTTATGATCCTGTTGAAATCATTGACATTGCGTCAGAGACTGTGGTGGCTGTGTATAGATAGTAATAGTACGAGGTAGGTACAGGTACCTACCTAACCAAGTTTCATTGGCCACAGGATATATGTAAAATAATAAAATCTTGAAGATGCGGATGATGATGATAATAATAATTTTTTTTTCAAGCTGAAGAGACTGTAGTACTGTAGCGTCTGTATTATGTATGTACGTAGTTCCGAATCTTTTATGGCTGAATAGACTGAGTACAGATAGAATTACCTTACTGTGTGTAACCAGTTGCCGTAAGGTTTGAGTGGAGTTTTTGAGTAGATAGGTATTTGTGTGGTGTGTGTGTAGTACCAGTCCCAAACCATCCCGTCGTTGTTGGAATCACTCAGAAAATGGGCATCAAAAAAGACCCCAGCGTATGTTCATTAAATTTAAGACTATCTCAACTCATCTCCTGTTCAAGTCACGTTTCATAAAGCTTCAAGTTTTGTAGTTCCTTCGTATGGAGAGGTACAGAAGAGGCACACACAGACAGACACACACACACACTCACATGCGGAGCCCCACAGTTTTTCCCTCTCTATCTGTAAATCCAACTTGAAACTTTGGGCTTCGGCTTTGGATTTGGATTTGACTATCTATCTATTGTGTATAATGGATTCCCTTGGTCTTTCTGGGATACAAGGCCCTGTCACATATTAGGATAGAGGGATTATGACGTCCAGGAATTTGAGGTCAAAGTGAGCTTATCTCATTTTAGAAAAGGTCAAAACAATCGATTTTTGAACGTTTTTTTGAATGGGTGTGACTGCATTTTTAGAAGGTGCAAAAGAAGCTATGAAACGTTTTCAAAAAAAGAAGAAAATATAATATTCAAAATTAACATTTCAAAAATGTGCTAAACACGATATTACACTTTTTCAAAAGAGACAAACTTGGATTATAACCCTTTAAAAAGTTGTAAAACACACTATTTACCTTTTTCAAAAAAGGAAAATCGTGAAATTAACAATTCCAAAAGGTACCAAACACAGAACCACCCATTTTCAAAAAAGCCAAAACATAGATTATAACACTTTAAAAGTTGAAAAACACGCTTATTTACCTTTTTCAAAAAAGGCAAAATGTGGAATCAACCATTCCAACAGGTACTAAACACGATATTACACTTTTTCAAAAAAGCCAAAACATAGATTATAACCCTTAAAAAAGCTGTAAAACACACTATTTACCATTTTCAAAAAAGGCAAAACGTGAAATTAACAATTCCGAAAGGTGCTACACATAGGTAGAATCACCTTTTTTCAAAAACAAAACAATTCGTCCTATTAACATTTTGAAAAGGTATTTTGGTACTACTAAACATTTTCAAGCCCTTATTACCAATTACCGTCGTATTTGAAAGGCCCCCGCCCCTGAGAAGCAAGAGAATTCCAATGATGTACTACTACTGATCCTCTAGCATTGATATAATGTTCCTTCGAATGCCTTATTGCCTGGACGTGGCTCCTGTGTCCATGTCCAGTTCCACGGACGGCGGCTGTGCCTCCTTTACCACATAATGTGATAAAGTGATAGACGGACCACAAGAAGGCGAAAAAAAAATACCAACTGACATTCACATCAAGCAATGGAGCATGTATCTCTTTTTCTGTTTCTTTTTCTTTTTCTTGTACCTCACTCAATGCCTCTTCCCAATCCCAATACGTCTGTATTTTTGTATTTTGTATTTTTAGTCGGGGCGAGAGTAGAGATAAAGGAGCCATAGGCTGGGACTGAAATAAGGAAGGACTGGCCGAAGCCAAAGCCAAAGCCGAAACCCATCGAACATGAGAGAGTTTAGAGTTAAAATGAAATACAGATAAAATATTCTTGACGAGGTTGGTGGCACTATTTTAGTGGGGGGTTTAGTTATGAACCCATGCCCATGGAATACAAATCATCTCTGCCTTCGTCTGCACACACTGGCTCTCGTAAATATGTTTAAAATACAAGTTTAATTCGGAACGGTACTACTGATAGCTCACAGCTACAACTTGCTACACTATAAGAGAGTGCATAGTAATGTTTAGACTGAAGTAAAAAAAACAAGCCTTGGAAGAAGGGAAGCGACACTATAGATAAAAGCTCATCAGCATTCACGAGAGTTTTAGTATTCTGGACGGCCCCGTATTTTAATTAGGAGGCTTGTATTAGATATCTCCTCGCGCTGTCTAATCATCATCAGCTCTAACCTAAACGTAAACTCTTCAACAGTTACATCAAATCCTCATTAAGTCTCAAATTTAATTGAAAAGCCTACCTTTTTATTATTTTTATGACCAGTCTGTCTTTTTCTCAATGATAATTATGTCAAGTCAAGTCGGAAGCAATGTATAAGGCAGAAAAAGGAGGGAAAGGAAAGGCAGTAGACAAGAATAAAAAAAATAAAGAGGCAAACAAATCAACTAAATAATGCACTTGATGTATTGAGTGTCACTCTAAAGCCAAAGCCATGCAAAGCCAAGGCTTCATTGAATGGAATTGTTTGGTATGTATGTACATATGTAAATATCGCTGGTGGAGAAGCATTGTTTCAACAATCAGCTTTTTGCGTGTCTTTATTTAAAATTGTAAATACCGATTTTACACATTTCTTTTAAAACACAATGTAAATATCGGCTTGCTTACTAGGTAATTTTGAAATGGGTAAATAGCAGTTTTGTTACGTCTTCAAAAGACAAATAGCAGTTTAGCTACTCTTGGAAAAGTTAAACGACAGTTTACTGTGTACTTCTGAAAAAGGTAAATAGCAGTTTTACTACTTTTAAAAGTGTAAATAGCAGTTTCACCATTTCAAAAATGTGCAAATTAACACTTTTGCACTTTTCAAAAAGGTGCAAATTATCACTTTTAAGCATTTCAAAAAGGTGCATATTTCCACTTTTACACATTTCAAAAAAGTGCAAATTATCACTTTTACACATTTCAAAAATGTGCAAATTACCACTTTTACACATTTCAAAAAGCGTAAATTGTACATTGGGCCATTTAAAAAAGCTTAAATGTGCGTTTTACTATTTTTGAAAAACTGTTAAATAGCTATTTACACTTTTTTCAGTACTCCATCGGTAAAAAGTAGCTAGATATTTGTTACTTGGGTCGGGTCACAAAGCTTCTTCACCATCGACACTTGTACGCTCTTGGATTATTATTTCTTTATTACAAAGAACCGACGGGCAGTACAGTAGTAGCGGTGTGAATGATGCGGATACTTAGTCGCTTCACGTTGGATGTTTGATCCCATGTTAATTACACCAGGTCATTTAATTTTATGATGCTTCCTTTGTATCTGTATGCATATAGGCAGTATAGTGACAGTGCAGTGGCTATGCTCTAATGTAGCCTTATCTCAATCTCTAGTAAATCTAGTAAATAATATACCTATGCTATGCTCTACTAGTACTGGAGTACAACCGAGTACAAGTTACATGGAAATAAAAATAGTGAGGGCTGATAATGTGAGGTAGATGAGTGTTATTATGGTCAATCATCACACCGTACTATCAAAATCCCATCATGCTCATCAAGTGCTTGGGCCACCCCATCATTTTCGTCTTCAAGTGTCTACCGAGCCAACCTCTCTCTCTCTCTCTCTCGCACTGACTCACTTTTTCTCTTTTTCTGGCCTCTCAACCTTTCCAGCTACTGTACGGCATCCGTCCTCCATGCCCTCTTTTTATAGGGCAGTCAGTGTCGGTCTGAGTACATATTTAAATTTAAATTCGAGTCAACTTTCAAGACTTTCAACTACTCGTACTATAGTATGTATATGTAACAGCTATAGGTATAGGCAGGTATATAGGCCTATCTATATAGTAGGTCTGTATATCTGCCCACTAATGTCCCAACGGTTCTTGTGTGTAAATTAGTCAACCGTTGACTGTGCCTGTGCTCTTCTGGAGTTACGTATGTGTGGCAATGCAGTTGTAATCAAATGCATCATCAGCATTGATGCCTATACCACCATTTCCGGTATGGCGGATACAGTCACATTAACAGTCGAGGAACAACCTAATTTCGCTGTTGAGATACGAGCAGTGTGTGGGCTACAGTTGTAGTTGTTGTAATTGCAGTTTTGGGGGAGGATTTGAGCTCCTTTTAGTGTATTGTGCAGGTTTCGAGCTTTTCGAGTTTGTTCGTCGTTGTGTCGAGGTTCGAGTTTGTAGAAACGGGGTTTTTTAAAATGTATAAATAGCATGTTTTGCACCTTAGGGAAATGGTGAAACTACAAGTTGCAGTTTTGGAAAAGGTGTGTTTACTGCTTTTACACCTTTTCAAAATGTTAAAATTACAAATTGCACTTTCGGGAAAGGCGCATTTACTACAATTGCACCTTTTCAAAATGTTGAACTCACAAACTGCACTTTTGGAAAAGGCTCTTTTACTACAATTACACCTTTTCAAAACGTTAAAATTACAAATTGGACTTTTTAAAAAGGCGTAGTTACTACTTTTACACCTTTTCAAATTGTTGAATTTTACATAACTTGCCTCCTTTCAAAAAAGGCGCATTTACTTCTTTTACACCTTTTCAAAATGTTTAATTTCCCACAATTTGCTCCTCCTTTAAAAAGCACGAGTGTACTTTTTTAAGGCCCATTCAAATCTCAAATTGTTCCCACCATGTATTATCCATTATTTGCCTTCATTTAAAAGAGCTTTCCAAGCTCAAATGCCTCCCTAACTTGTACTACATCATATCTGTAAGGCTCCAGTTTCCACCGTCCGTTAATTAGTTGTGACTTTGATACGGGGGGAGGCATTTACCTATGTATGTACATGCACACATATACATAACTGCGCTTTTAAGTTTTTTTTCTTGATGAGCTGATAATTCGCCATTTGAGGACTTTTTGCACATTCTTTTGTTTAAAATACGACGGGGCTCTTATGTGACGGAGATAGGCGGAGGACGGCTGCTGCTGCTGCTGGAGGGAAGATACTTTTTAAGGGAGTGAAAGCAGAGCAGATGTGACTGAGGAAATGTGTAGAGTGGAATAATGACACTATTTTTTTCCCTATTACATGAAACTATGTCCCATTTTTTTCCCTCACTCATTCCAGAGTGTGTTCCACGTTAGTTTGGTGCTGTTATATCTGTAATCTGTAATTATGTAGCGAGCCAGGAGCCACAACCAGGGATGGAATGAGACGGAGATTTGAGTAGTGAGTAGTGAGATGATGTGGTCTATGGACCCGACACCCGGCCGACCCGTGTGATATAAGTTTTGTAGATTTGAGTGAAACTCAAGTGTGATTTTGTGATGCTTTTTTTCGGAAACATTGTTTGAGTGGAAGACGCACTTCTCTCTGTGCATGGGTTGTAGTATGTAGATGTGTTTTTGGGGATGAAAGTGTCATAAATCGGTGGGTAGGGGCAGAGCCGTCTCCGAGGTACCATAAAACCGTTATCATTGCCTAAATAGCTCTTCTAATAGCCTTTTCATTATCTACTCCTCATTTCACAGTTGTAATTCTTTTCCCCTTCGGTCCACAGTTTCCACATCAGCCTCAATGCCTTGTACAGCACGGGCCTCTCTCTCTCTCTCTGTGTACATCTGTATCTTTCTCCATGCTATTTTTTCATTCCGTCATTTTTTCTTTTTTTTTTCTTTTTTTTTTGAGTATCTTTCCTGCCTTTCTTCTTCCCTTCATTTGACTCTCTGCCTTTTTCTCCATCGGAATTTTTACAATTACTTATTCCAACCCATTCAACATCAACGTCCAATTCCACTTTTTTTTAACATGGCAATAGACGTAAGCTTAATCGCATACTCAGAGGGGTAGGCTTCCCAGCGTCCTGTGTACTTTTATATTCGCTTGTACAAATCCTTGTGTGTCTGTCGGTTTTTTGGTCTACCTAGTAATAGGTGGGGAGATAGCGCGGGTAAAGAAGCATCGTGGGGAGGTTTTGGGTCAGTGAAAGTTGGTATTTACACTTTTTTGAAAGTAGTACAAATTGTATTTACACTTTTTTGAAAGTAGTAAAAATTGCATTTATGGCTTTTAAAAACACTAAAATCACAATTTATGCTTTTTCAGAAACTCTAAAATTGCATTTACACATTTCAAAATTGCTGAAATTTCTACTTACACCTTTTTAAAAACACCAAAATTGCTATTTGCACATTTTCAAAAGCATTGAAATTACTATTTGTACCTTTTCAAAAACACTAAAATTGCTATTTGCACCTTTTCAAAAGCATTGAAACTACTATTTGTACCTTTTCAAAAGCACTGAAATTACTATTTGTACCTTTTCAAAAACACTAAAATTGCTATTTGCACCTTTTCAAAAGCATTGAAATTACTATTTGTACCTTTTCCAAAACACTAAAATTACTATTTACACCTTTTCAAAAGGACTGAAATTACTATTCACACCTTTTTAAAAGACTAAAATTACTATTTGCACCTTTTCAAAAACGCTAAAATCGCTGTTTACACTTTTTGTAAGCCAATGACAGTTAATAAAACCGTATTATTGGTACTTTACCCCACAATGCATCTTTCCCGATGCTACCCCCTCCATTTTTTTTTATTATTTCTGTGGATTTTCTCTATTCAATTTTCTCCAGTTTCCCTCCACGAGGAAGGCAAAGTGTGTCTGTAAGTTGCTCGCGTACCTACGAGGCAATAATAATAATTTGAGCCGACATGACGGCTTCCAAAGTAAATTTACGTAGCATGGATTATTTGTGGGCAAAGTTGAGACCTTATAGGTTGGCATTGGAAGTTGGGACTGTATCTTGTGGAGACTGTGTAGACAGACAGCCAGATAGATAGATAGATGCGGCGAAGTAAAAAAAAATAAATTCAGAGTATCATCTTATTATGGGTGATATGAAGTGGATAGGTCACGGGCGGAAGAATCTCATTTAGATGTATGGGGCAGGGAAGGAAAGTGTGTGGAGGCAGAGGAAGGCCGACGGGAGTTTGAAAAAGCACCACTGATACTTCTCTGCACTACTACACATTGACGGCAGTCATTATGGGCAATGGACGACTGAGCAGAGAAATAATAAATATGTATTTATGGATTTTCCACTGTATATATTAACCATGCGAATTTGTTATATATGACGAACTACAGGCTAGACTAGATGCTGTCAATAGAGTATAGCAGTATAGCCCCTATAGCTATACAGAGATATATGTATACATATAGCCGTCCACTGGAGCCCCGTAAATATGAAGTCATATACCACCCGTACAATTTGGGCAGGCTAGGAAATCTTTTCATTTTTTATAAAGTGGCAAATCTGAGCTTAAAAAGGTGTAAAAACAATAAAATCGCCTTTTTCAAAAGTGCAAACAATGACACTAACGCTTTGAAAAAGTGCAAAAGCAACAAATTGTCCTTTTTCTAAAACTTCAAATTACAATTTCAGCATTTTGAAAAGGTGTAAAAACAACAAATTATCCTTTTCAAAAAGTGCAAATAATGGTACTAACGCTTTGAAAAAGTGCAAAAGCAACAAGTTAGCCTTTTTTAAAAACTACAAATTACGATTTCACCATTTTGAAAAGGTGTAAAAACAGTAAATCCGCCTTTTTCAAAAGTGCAAATAATGGTACTAACGCTTTGAAAAAGTGCAAAAACAATAAATCAGCCTTTTCCAAAAATGCAAATAATGGTACTACCGCACCGCTTTGAAAAAGTGCAAAAGCAACAAATTATCCTTTTTCCAAAACTACAAACTACGATTGCATCATTTTAAAAAGGTGTCAAAACAACAAATTAACCTTTCTAAAAACTGCAAATCAGGATTTCAACATTTAAAAAGAGTAAAACAAGGTATTTACACATTTCAAAAACACATTTGCTATATTCTCTGCCATCATAATTGGAAGGCCCACAGTCCCAACCCAAATCCAACTCTCTAGTTTACGAAAAAGTAAATGTTGAGAATTTCCGAGTGAACAGTGAGCTACCTACGGTACAGAGAAACGGGAGAAATGTAGTGCAGTGTGTACAGTGGCTCTGCATGCCCGTGTGTGTGTGTGTGTGTGTGGTGCATTGAAGTAAAGTAAAGTGAAGGTTCCACAATTGAATGAAGGGTGCGTGT
This sequence comes from Dicyrtoma fusca, assembly GCA_034695205.1. NCBI lineage: Eukaryota > Metazoa > Arthropoda > Collembola > Symphypleona > Dicyrtomidae > Dicyrtoma > Dicyrtoma fusca. The sequence continues at coordinate 15,586 of JAQFZC010001850.1, read as the reverse complement.
AGATTGAGTATTCTCGAGAGAATAAGATGGGAAAAAATGACCATCGAATTCGCTCGAGTGGTTTGGGACCATTTTTCATATTGTCCAGTCTTGGAAAATCCTCTTGTAGCGATAGATCTTCGCCTCTCCGCTCCATGCATGCCTCTATATACATATAAGAAATTCATGGAGGAAAAAAAATAAAAGACCTGAGAAGCATAAAGTAAGTACGGCAGGCAGAGCGGAGAAGGTAGATTATATACCTATGTATCACTATAGGCTAGACTAGCTAGACTAGCTACCTACTACCTACTACCTACTGATGGACGAGCTACTTTCTGCAATTCCTAGTCATGTTAAACTTTACCCTTGGAGATAGACACGAGAGTATTCCTAAATGTCTGTGTAGGGTTACGATAATAATATATCTTGGGACTCAAGTGGAGATAAAGAGAGAGAGAGAGAGTTCCTATGGATATATTTATCTGGAGAAATCTCTCAAAGATCTTATCCTTCATGTGCATATGTACGTACTATACAAGCCTTGCTCTGTAGAGACTGAGTTAAGATGCAAACTTTGTCTTTTTTCTCTGTCCAGCAGAATTTTGAGTTTGGTGGACACTCACACATGAACGTATTTCCAATGATTCTTTAACCTATTTGCAACTGGGAAACCATGGAAAGAATGCTTCACAAAAGTGCTTTTTCTATAAATTAACTTTTTCAAAACGGCCAAATCTAGTAAACAACACTTTTTCAAAATAGTCAAATCTAGTAAACAACATTTTTTCAAAATAGTCAAATCTAGTAAACAACACTTTTTCAAAACGGCCAAAACTAGTAAGTCTTACGTTTAAAAAGGTCAAAACAAGAATGATGCCTTTTCAAAAGCATTCAAAACTAGTAATTGAGACTCAAAAAGGTCAAAACAATAAAATAGTATTTTCAAAAGATGCAAAACAATAAATTAACACTTTCAAACGGGTCAAAACAAGATACTGACACTTTAAAAAAGATGCTAAACTAGATACAGTATCGTTTCGAAAAGGTTAAAAGGGGATCCATTTTCTGCTGGCTAGGGGATTTTTTTCCACCAAAAATACATAGCTAGGTACATGCCTTTGAGCTCTTTCGCTCAGTCTGGCCATCATTGACATTTGGATATCTGCGTCATTGCATTGCATATTGCATTGCTGGTCAGTCCTTCTGTTTTAGTTTCATGGGCAGTTGCTATATAGCTATATAGCTATAGCTATATAGCCACGTAAGCTAGTGGGTCAGTTTTGTCAGACTGGTGGAAGTTGAGCTACTTTCAACTTCCAGCGCATACAGAGCAGATAGGCGGCTGTCCTGACTGACTGAGTAGCCAGCAAAACCATTACTATTCTTCTAAAGATCCTTCCTTTTAAACTCTACGGGGAAATCTATTGGCACGTGAGCAAATTTCCCATACTTAGGTACGCTACTTCTTCTCTTCTCTTTACAGTGCCCCAGCTCTATTAGGATTACGAGTCAAATCTGAACCTAGGGAATTTTTTTTCCCTTCATAATAGAAAATAGTCCGTTGGGGATGAAAAAAGGCTTTTTTAGCTTTGATCTGTGAGCTCACTATTATCTAGAGAGAAATTTGAAATTGACCCAGGGATACAACAGACCAAGACCGATATTAATTAACATATTAGAAACTGGGGAAATATTTAAAGAATACCTACTTTACAGAAGTGTTTAATTCTATAAATTAGCTTTTTCAAAAGGGTCAAATCTAGTAAATAACACTTTTTTAAAACATCCAAAACTAATAAATAACACTTTTTCAAAACGGTTAAGTCAAAACTAACAAATAACACTTTTTCAAAAAGGTCAAAACTAGTAAATAACACTTTTTCAAAACGGTCAAAACTATTCAATAAAACTTTTTCAAAACGGTCAAAAAACTATAAATTACCATTTTCCAAAACAGTCAAAACTATGAATATTACCGTTTCCAAAAGGTTAATTCATTTTTTGAAGATGATTTTTTTTTTGAGGCGGTGGTGGTCGAAGTAATGCAATGTCGTAAATCCGGTCATTGTTAGCGCCGGAGGTAGAGACTAGGCTTAGGCTTAGGCAGGTACTTCCAGTAAATATTCAAATATTAATTAAGCCTCTTGAGTTTTATGTACAGATGGATTTTGTTTATTAATTTCTTGGAAGCTCATGATTCCTGGGTACCTGCTCTCAATTTACCTTAAAGGGCATATAGGGTATATAGGGCATATATGGTGGTGGTATATAGACTACCTATATATATATAGCTCCACGTCAATCGACAGACAGACAGACCGATAGATGAACGCCCGACAGGTAATTTCAATATAAAATCCATCAACTAGAAACGTAATTTTTTCCCCCTCTCTTTTGCTACTGCATACACTTAATGGAGGAAAATGAATTTTGAAAGCTCAATTATTTCAACTCATCGACGTGCCGTGTCTCTATATCTATATAGCATTGACTCTTGAGCCGTATAGTTGTTCCCTTATTCATTTCCATGTGGTAATTGTTTAATGGTGATGACGATGATGATGGTAATGGTAATAGCAATGGTAATTCTAATCCTATGAAGGCTGCTCTATATAGCAGCTATATATATATAGCCATGCAATGCAATGCAATCTAATGCAATCCAATGGCAAGCTTATTTGTATGGAAAAAGGGAAAACTGAAACTGAAAAAAAAACCTGATCATATTAAACTAAATTGAGCTTAATGCATTTGAAAAGCCCATTAAATATCGGCCTTCATTATCTTAATTTCTTCTTCCATCCATCCGCCGACACTCGCCCCGTCAGTCAGTTAGTCAGTGAGCCCATCCTTCAACCCAAGCCGGTATCATAATCATAATTGACCATCTCTTTATCTACACCAGTTTTACATTACAACATTCAGAGAGAGAGAAAAGTGCTCTCCACCATTCAATTGACCAACAAACAACAAAAATGTTCTGTTTTTTTTGTTTTCATCGTCTTAAAATTATTTTTGTGTTGGTTGGTTCTTGGTTCTGCAATTATTGTGATTGTAATTAATTTTCTAATAGGAACAGCTGCAGCAGCAGTTTATTTTAAAAGCCCCCAAAATCCCATGTATAACAGTACAAATAATTGCTACGTTTTTCGTTCTTCCTAATTTGATTATCTCCCAGCGACCAAGTGCATCTGCTGTAAAACAAAACAAAAAAAATGGATTATCTCTATAGCCGGAGGTACATATGTACATAGTAGTTGAAGGAAACAACTTTTGCGGTTTTTGGGGTTTTGCTAGTTAGTTAGTAGGGATGGGGATGCGGATACGGATGGCTGATGGTGATTGGCGGTTAATGTGTAAAATAAAGTAAAGTCAAGTCATAACCGTAACCAGAACTAACAGAATAGGACCAGACTATACGATCGACACTGAATTGACACGTTCCAATTCAGATCGACAGACAAACGGACAGACAGTCGCTCTTTTGGTTGGTCCTTGCATGCAAGTGTACTGGTCTGGGACTGAATGTAGACATAAAATAATTTTTAAAGGGAAATAAATTGGATTGGTAATATAATTGCGATTTGTCGTGATACAAGCCCGTCAGTTGGTTTGGTTTCAGTTTTTTTTTTGGTTCCGAAGGAACGAAGGACGGACGGGGCTGGAAATAAATGAATTGGGACAGAGAGCGAGTTGACTGGGATAATTAGCTGGGGGTTAATGCTATCTAGGCCAGACTTGGTTTTTGGTTTTGGTTTGGTTTCGTTTGGTTTGGTTTTACGCAACTTTGTTCAATATCCTTCGAATTTAGGGAAATTCGTTGCCTTTCTGACTCGCACAGATATAATTACCATTACTGGTACCAGTACGAGTACCAGGGCGAAGGCATCTGTGTCTGTCTGTACAGTATGTAGTTTGTTCTCTCCGGTTCTGGTTCTGGTGCTGGTTCTGGTCTGCAAGTGTGCATGTGAGTGTGTGTGTGTGTGTATGGAAGTGTATGAAAATGAATGGAAAGTTTCCCTAATGGATGTTTAAGTTCTCTGCATGCTTTGACTTTTTTCCCGTTTTTTTTTCTCTCTCTCTCTTTCTTTGTAAGTTAAGTAAGCAAAAGCATGTATAGTTGCAGTAGCTATGTATAGTAGTGATGGCTTGGTTTGGCTTGGTTTGGCCTGGCCTGGCCTGGCTGTTGGTTCGGTTCATGGTTGAAACCACTCTGGAGTTAACCTAATGTATTTCTCAAGCTGAATTTTCCATATGGCAATCCAGTAATAGAGTTTTACTGAGTGTTTTCGTCTCTCTCTCTCTCTCTTAGTCGAGGCATATGTGAACGAGCGAATGGATTAAAAAACGCATTTTCGAACCGCAAAACAAATGTCTGGCGAGACTGAACTGAGGGAGTCAGTTAGCGGAGGTACATACGCTTGCAGGAACTCTTCAGGCAGTAACATTAACACAACATGTGAACATACCTAGGTAGGTTGTAGATCCATTGGGAGGCTTGCAAATATGACCTGGTACAAGGTGGGGTGAGGTGAGCCCTTCAAGAAACACAAAATAGTGAAGATAGCCCCTTTCAAAAAAGGCAAAACATGATATTTGCATCTCAAAAGAGTCAAATCACCATTATTAGCGTTTTCAAAAAAGAAGGTGTAAAGAGAAAGGAGCGTTTTCAAAAAACTGTAAGCATTAATAATTTAATTACAGTTTTCAAAAAAGGCATAAAACGTAAAATTAGCACTTTCAAAACAAGCAAAGCCTAAAAATACGTTTCAAAAAATGCACAAAACATAAAAATAACACTTTCAAAACGAGCAAAGCCTAAAAATACCTTTCAAAAAAGGCACAAAACCTACAGATAACGTTTTCAAAAAAGGCGCAAAACGTAAAAATAACGTTTTCAAAAAACGTAATTCATAAAAAATAACATCTTCCAAGAAGGCTCAGTGGGGCATTTTAGCATTGAAAAAAGGTAAAAAGTGACATTTGCACATTTTGAAAAAGACATGGTAGGTATTTCTATGACGCTATAGGGGAAAAGTCCCTAGGCAGGTACATTACTGGACTAGCATTCGTAGGCTATGGCTACGTTTATGGCTATGGATATGGATAGTGACTGTTATAGTGTTGTAACTCCAAAGTGAGTCGTTCCTTATACTTAGCCTTGGCTTTTGGAGAATAATTTTGTACAGACAGACACTCCAGCAGTGCCATACTACGAACTACTACTACCAGTACCAGTCAACCAGTCTCAATTTGTCTATCAGTATTAGTATATAGGTACCCGCTATACCCTGCCTTATATACATAGGATGGTAAAGTTAGTAAAGTAATACGATGATGGAAAATATAAACATTCGATTTGCTCATAAAACATGCATAGAAGTAATTTTGTGTTGGAGGAGCGATCTCAATCTTATACCCGGCATTCGGCATTCGGTTCCTGCGGGGTCTCCAATGTTTTTTTTTGATGTAGCCACCAAAAAAATCCAGTCACACCGGCGGCCTAGTAATGTATGAATGGACGGACACAGATATATTGCTATACTATATATATATAGTTGAGTCTACTTGTATTTCCATGTATAGCACAACGAGGTACATTGACAGATAAGCTAATGTAATGGACTTGCCTTTCCTTGCCTTTCCTTTCCTTTGTGTGAGGGTCCTAATGAAACCTAACATTGTCATTTTGTCGAGTCAATTTGCCTTCTACTTTCTGCCCCAATTCCAACTCGTGTTTTTTATTTAAACTGTTGATAATTCCCTGGCTTGACGATTAGTCATTATCTGTAGTAGTGGGGTAGGTAATTTCATTTTACAATAATTTTGGCTAAATTTTGCCTAGAAATACATAGAAAAGGTCCTTTGGCTGTAGAATCGTTGAGTGTTGACGTATTACATAGAATTCCCCAAGAATTCAAGACAGAAATGGAGACTGGAGCCCAGCAATGCAATGCAATGCAATGGCTTGTCTATGGTCTATGAGGATTTCTTTTCTATTGAAAAGATGCTGTTCAATTTTTCGAAAAAGCTGTCAACATATATCAACGAGCTTCTTTTCAGCCCAGAACGGAGCTCCTTTCATTTTCTGAGTACCCACCCATTCAAGGGCATTGTGGAATGCTCTCCATTTCAATGTTACCACCATTGCACTGAAAGCCAAGCCAAGCCAAGCCATCGAAATACAAAAAAAATAGTAAAAGAAGGAAATGTTCGCTTATACTATGTCAAGGAAAAGAAAAACGAAAAAAAAAATCAAAGTTACGTACAACTCACACAAACTCACAAAGATGCATTACACTTTTGTAGGAAGAGACAGAGATAGCAGTATTTCTTTTGAGGGCTGCTTTAGTTCTTGAATAAAAAGCCCCCCCTTTTACCCGGGTAAAGTGAGATTTTTAAAAATTTCACGAAAATCCCAACAACCCAACAACTCTCCTTAGCCATCCATTAGACTGTATGTAAATTGAATATTTGTTTACAAAAGATAAAATCCCTTTAAACTTTGAAGCACACGCTTGTTTACATAAACTTTCCATTGCATTGCAGCATTACTGTCACTGTCTACTGTTCCTTCATAGCATCTTGGAGGGAAATCAAAGGCAGTGCAATGCAATGCTCAATGCAATGCAATCTAATGCAATGCATGGTCGGCTCTCAAATTTTTTTGATTTCTTCAAAGAATAAAATTGTTTCTGCAGTTCTTCTACAAAAAAATACTCAAAAACTGAAAAGGATGAAGATTTGAGTTGGGAATGGAAAAAAAAAGAGAATGCTGCTAAATGTTCGAGCCTGTAAAGAAAAAAAAATCCATTTTATATCTTAGCATCGATAAATTTAGACAGAAAAATGCAAGCGTCGTTTTCGTCTTTTCGTATACTTTGGGATACAAACTTGGAGGCTGTTGCTGTACTACCGTCTGTAAACGCAAAAGCAAAAAGCAAAAGGAAGGCTCTCTCTCTCTCTCTCTCTCTCCTAATGGCTTTTGCCCTTTACCCATAAATATCCGGGTAACTTTTGTCAACGCTAACTATACACCATCAACATCCATGCCAAAATAAAATACTATTTACCAGAATGATCTCAACTGAACTTCACTCTCTCTCTCCATGTCATCTTATGTTAGCTTAACTGCATATGACTTTTAGACTTGTGTCGCATCCAGCATTTTTTTTCTCGTGTGTTGGTTTCTTCTTTCGGTCTACAACGACTGTACTCCGGGTAGTTGAATCCATGCGAAGCGGAATTCAAAATACATACAAATGTAGCCCCTGAAAATGCCAAATGGTATCATTTCTTTATATCGTGTAAGCATAACATAATTCAAAGAGAACACATCTTTAATGCTCGACCTCTACGACAGATAGTCAGACGAAGATTCTGCTTTCTATGATACAGAATGCTACAGACTTTGAAGGAACTGAGAGATTGCGGGTGCGTTTTCTACTTGTTCGCTCCTTGAGAGTATCTCGACTTGATTCACGAGATAGAAGTGCAGGGTAAATCTTAAAGAGGGTGTAATGGATCTCATAACTAATTTTATTGTGGGAAGCTCCATAAGTGTACATAGCTATAGGTATAGGCACAGTACTATAGGCAGTCTATGCGTGCCTACCTACCTAAGTGCATTGCGCTGGTTACTTTTACTCTTGCTGGTATTCGGGTATTGTTCCGATGTAATGTTTGTTGAGGATTTTGGATTTTTAGGAAGGAATTTAAATCGGTGTTGGGAGATTCATTCCTTCATTTGTTCAAAGATTCAGCTGTTTGTTTAAAAGGATTTTTAATTTTTTTTAGATCCGTAATGTATGGAGGTTAGGTAGGTACTTTTGTACATAGCATAGGTAGTGCCTTTGAATTTAAATTATTTGCTTCACTGTCTTATAAAGGGGTAATTCGGATTCGGAAAGACAAGGGCTGTGTTTCTGCTTTAAAACAGAGTGCAAAAGCAGGATACTAACCTTCTCAAAAAGATGCAAAACTTCAGAATAGTGTTTTCAAAAGTGCAAAAACATTTTACTAGTCTTTTCAAAAAGTGCAAAAATTGATAATAGTGCATGCAAAAAAAGGAATAACTTGGCCGCATAGTTTTTTAAAAGTACGAAAATGTGTTATTATCCTTTTTTAAGAAGCAGAGTTTGTAAACTAGCCTTTTCAAAAGGGCAAAATAGTTTATTAGCCTTTTCAAAAGAGCAAAAATAGTTTATTAGCCTTTTCAAAAAGTGCAAAAATTGATGCTCGCGTATTCAAAAAAGGAAACAACTTGGCTCCATAGTTTTTAAAAACAACAAAAATGCGTTATTAGCCTTTTTAAAAGAGCAAAGTACCTACCTATGTAAACTACGCATTTTAAAAAGTGCAAAATGTAGTATTTACCCGTTTTAAAAATGTACAAATTTCGACTTATGTATACTGCATTCTGTCAAATTTACAAAATGCCCCACAGCATAGTGACAGAAGCAAAGCGACAGACTGACGGGCTTGTGAGAATGCGATTGTGCAGTCTGTATGCTGGATGCGGTTGTTGAGATACAAGGATAAACTGAAGGGAGTTCAAAGTACGGGGGATGCCTCATAATGTGTAGGTATAGCCATAGCTATATAGTATAGCTATAGATATACCTATGGTGAGTTTAAGGCTTACTTTAGACTCCCACTACTGCACTGTCTGCACTGCACTGGAGAGAAAAGCGAAGCGAACGGCATGTTTTTAATTTTCCAGTCGCATTAGACTCCCGTCGCTCGTGGTTGTGTGCAATTTATCTTAAAAAGCTTTCGGGAAATACTTTTAGGCTCCGTATATGGAGCAGTTGAACAGGAGGAGCTTTTTGTAAAGAGAGAGAGAGAGAGAGAGAGAGAGAGAGAGAAAAAGTCTTTTTAGAACGACAGTATTTTTTTTTCAACTTTCTGCTTGCTCCTTCATCTCTTCCTCACAAAATTCTCAACATAGTACACACATACAAGTAGGCAATGCTACAAAGATTACGAAGAGATGTTTGTTCTACGTATAGGTATAGACTTGTGCCCCCTATATAGATATATCCATGACCGTGCTTTCTTCATAGAAAATGCGGCTCTATTTTCTATTTATAGTGCACTCGTGATTCCCGATATTTTTATTTTGTATAGACGTAGATACGCTACTGCTTCCCAATACAATCAGAATGAGCCTTCCAGTTCCAGCTCCAGTTCCAGTAGGTTTAGGATAACAAAGGAGAGAATTTCGATAAAGTTTGCCGTGTGTGTGTGCGTTAGTGGTAATGGCTTGCGTTGTTTTCATTCACGAGACCAAGACCAAGGAAAAGACCATAGGGCGACCAAGCCGTCCGTGGTGGTGAACACATTCAAATATCGGGCACACATGCATATTATCCGCTGGTCTGAGTAGCGTATCTTCTGTAGCACATCCTCATGCCTGATAGGAGACAATCAAACCAATTTATCATTGGAGACTGTGTAGCGAGAGAACTTGGAGAGAGATGCTATATAGCCTCCTTATTTTGGGCCATCAGTTATGCGTATGATTTTTCATATCGATTTTCAATGAGACGCACATGTGGGTAGGTAGACGGAGTCGACAACACAAATATAAAGAGACAGATATTATGCAGATTTTAGACAGATTCACCTATAGACGACAGAACAGAGTGGGAACCATGCAAAAATATCCCCCCGTCGTATCTTTCCGCTTTGAGAAAGTATGAAAATACGTGCATACAGAATCTTAACCTTTTCAAAAGGGTCAAAACTAGTAAATAACACTTTTTAAAAAAGGTCAAATCTAGTAAATAACACTTTTTCAAAAAGGTCGAAACCAGTAAATAACACTTTTTCAAAAAGCTCAAAACCAGTAAATAACACTTTTTCAAAACGCTCAAAACCAGTAAATAACACTTTTTCAAAAAGCTCAAAACCAGTAAATAACACTTTTTCAAAACGCTCAAAACCAGTAAATAACACTTTGTCAAAACGCTCAAATCTAGTAAATTGCACCTTTCCACAAACGGTCAAACTAATTTTATTACCTTTTCGAAAAGGTTAAAGCGTTTAATAAAAAAAGCGTTTTCAAAAATGCTAAAAAGCGCCGTTTGAGTGCAAAAAAGCAAAGTATTTACAAATTTTAAAAGTGCTAAACACAAATTATGAAAGTACACGCTTTGAAATTTGCTTTCTCTGACCTCATATTTGATGGGCCCCGCTACACTGCACTACACTGCGGATCTAAAGTAGCGAGCTCAAAGTAAAGGCTGGCAGTGCAGATGGGTATGTGTGTGTAAGTATGCATATATAGGCACATAACATTACAACGTGAAACGGTTTTGACTCGCTTGGGTCGTCTCCCGGTGACTTTGCTTCGGTTCGGTTAGTTTGTTCGTTCAACTATCCGAGCACACACTATGCGGGACCATGGCCATGGGCGTCCCTACATATATATACACATACAGTCAAAAACTGGCGGTATTTCCTTCCCTGAATCTGAATCCACAGATACTTTCCACATACAACAAGCTATATAGTTCCGGATTCCGGATTCCGGATCCGGAGCTTCACTTTTCTCATCAAAGAAGCAGCCAGCAAGACCTTGTCTACGTCTATCTGGAGGCCCTCACTATGATCTATAGCCCAGTATCACTCTTACTATGTATTTCCAACTACCTACCTACACTACTCGGGTTTCTTTCACTCAAGGTAGTTTTAGTTGTGCTTTTGGCTTTGGCTTTGGCTCTGGCTCTGGATTTGCTTCTTTGACTACACACACAGGCACACACACACACACACACGGCCTTTCCTTTGCTATATTTCTCTTGAATTCCTTCGTTAAGTTTCATTTCAAGTCCTGAGTGCTTTGTGTGGAGCATGAAATGGAAGTCTATAGACGGATGGATGGTGTTCTCTGTTCCAGTGACGATGTAGTGAGGATAGATTGAGAGCATATATGTATATAGCTATATACCCAGCTATATAGTGCCTGCCTATATACATGGAACGGTTTTAGTTCTCAGTTTTTGAGTTGAGTGTCGGATGGATTCGTGATTCGGTGGATGGAGAAGGAGACCGACTGCTCTCTCGCTTTTATCATGAAATATTGCGCTTGCTTCGGAGTTTCCATGGGCACATAACTCTGGTTGGCTCTGATGGATAGTACTTTGCTCTTTCTGGACAAAATCGACCATTCAGCGAGACGTTTCGATCCAACTCTTCCATTTCCACTCCACGTCCATACATACACATTGCTACACACACACACACACACTTCCTACATTCCTCCAGTACTCCTACACACACAAACTTTCAGTTCAAATGAAACCTACCATCCGTTGCATCTATAAAATTATAATTCGAGACCCTCATGCACTTGGGGAACAAAATACCACCGTCCATCACTCAATATCACTATCCGTATAGCTATATAGCTATAGCTATACTCCCAGTAGCAATGCAACCTTGAATTTCAAGAAATGCACTGCACTCCGTCCACACCACCGTCATTTATTATTATTGGGTGATGATTACCCGGGTAAAGGTTGAGAACGCACTTTTATATGGGCTCGTAGAATCACTGGCTAGCAGTTAAGTAAAGTCAAACTAAAAAAAAGAATGTAATTCTCGTGGGAGGATTAACCACATCCATTCTGACTGTGACTGTGATGGTTGTAAAGGCAAGGAATTTGAATAAAGCACAGAGTGCGTGGCGACCGACCGACCGACCGGACGTGCTAATTTTGTTCATTAGAACGAGGGTGTTCTGCTCCAATGGTTTTGTTGACTGTGTCTTCTTACCATCGTGGCCCTTGTACAGTGCAGTGCAGACACACACAGTCAAATGCATTTGGGGGGGTCAGGAGGGAAATAACAATGAATGACATGATGTGACATTGACAGATTTGGGTAACGGGGTACGCACTCTTCTTTACACGTATGTAAGTATGATCTTCCCATACATTGGGAAATTTGATCCTAGCCCGAGCAATATTTCCCATTCCCACTGGAAATACATAGAGAATAGAGGGAGAGAGATTATTATAATGCCGAGTGTAAGTTTGTGTAGGTAGGTAAGTTGTGAGTGTTTAATAGTTTTGCAGTTTGCACAGTTGCAGAGATAATTATGGGTGCAGCAGCTATAGCTCCTATAGCAGGGGCTCTGTCCCTATAGTTGATAAGTTGCTAGGTGGAAGGGGTGCATTGCGTCGATAGTTGTATAGGGAATCTCGGCTGAGGCTGAGGAGCACGGCTCCGGACTGGGATTGGAATTGGAGGCGGTAGTTGGAGGAGGATGGAGGAGGAGGAGGATAAGGGAAGGCTTTGATGGAAGGGAGCCTGGCACGTGTCTCTCCATCACCAGCATCCGCATCTCAATGGAAGGAGTTTGTAGTGGAGGCAACTGACAAGTCCAGATCACCAGAGATCCAGACCCACACACAAACTATACTACGAAAGAGCGAGGCAGGGAAAGAACGGGAATCTCGATCATCTCAGGGCAGGATCAACGAACGAACGAAGGAAGGAAGGAAAAAGATTCAAAGAAGGCTGTGAGCGTAACCGTAGCGTAGCGTAATGCTAATCCTAATCGTTCTCGGCTGTTTTTGGCGCTTTCATTCATTCACCACTCTCCCCGATTAGCCCGCTCCTCCACCATTAAACTTTATTAGCGAATCTCTGTCCTTTGTTTTTATATTTGTGTATATATAGGTATACACATTTCCCTTCCTTCCCAAAGCACACACACACACCCGAACCAACATTTGACACGTGCCCTAGAGAAGGAAACAATGGACCTGTGGGGAGTGCAGACAAACCTGTCAATCCCAAATGGATTTCTCTATGCATTTCCATCGCTTTCTCGGGTAGCTCTGTGGTTTAGAGTTTAGACTTCATGGAGGTCTACCATGCTGTGAGCCGTGCTCAACTTCGATTTGGTGGAACTTCGACCCTGTCAGTCTGTCCGTCCGTCGGTCCGTCCGTCCGTCCGTCAGAATCAATGGCAGTTGCATCGAAGAATCACAAAAAGTGAGGTAAAGGAGGCGGTTGAGATGGAAGGAATGCAGATATGATTATGTGGGGAAAAACACTCACTCACTCTCTCTCTCTCTCTTTCTCCAACTTATCTGGTCGACTAGACTTTCTTCAACAATGCACTTTCACTCTCGTAGGGCTATCAAATGGGGAAATAGGGAGATTGGAGAGCTGCGATGGATGCACTGAACTATATATGTATTCAGCTATGCTCTCAAGTTTACACATTTTCGATGTCTATTTCCATGCAGACGCATTGCATCGGACACAAAGATGATGGATGACATGCATTTTGTATTGACCGATAAAAGAAAATGGGAAGGTATAGGGAGCTCGAAATGGAGTTTTTTTTCTTCTATCTCGGTGTGAGTGAGTGCCAAGCATTAGGGCTGCAACACTAGAATAGAAAGTGCATCGTGCACTGTGTGTGTGTGTTTATTTTCATTTTTTATGTATTCATCATTATTGATCTTTCCGTCGTGGATCATTTCCTTTCCGTTTTTTAAGGCCCCGGCCCCAGTTGTTTGGTCTATTTTAGCTAGTGTTTTTTTTAATTCTTACAGATTTTTACACAAAAATTCGCTAAAATATCTACTAGGTAATTCTACTGCTATACCTATACATATATGTAGCAATGGATTAAATATTAAATCGTATTGGCTTGCACATGCTGAAGGTGAGGGCCTTTATACTCCTGTCAGCTCCAGATAAGTCCCTTGTTTTCGGTTTTCGGGGCTAAAGTCTGGAGTAACAATGGCACGTATGTATGTGTGTGTGTGTGTGTAGATAAATGAGGGAAAACCACAAGTGCCAGATACAATCGATACTACTGTCGGAAGTATTTTGAGAGAAGAATGAAAGTAGAAGAGTGAGAGAGAGAAAAAAAACGAGAGGGAATTGGAGCGCATGGTAAACCTAATCATACAGGTTTTATTTCTCTCTTTCTTGCCTCCTTGTTTGTTTTTGTTTTGCTGTTGCTGTGTGTGAGTGAGTCGATCCATACTTATTTCTCTTTCTGTACAATTGACACTCTGTGAGCTTGGGTGGTGGTTTCAATCCAATCCTGTATTTCTGTATTTTGCTAGCCGTATTCGCACTTTTTTTTAAACGAGCGATAGCGGCCAAAACCTCTGCCTGTTGTTTCCCTGGGACGGGAAAGTAGGTAGGCTGTGTGTCTTTAGGTATACCTAGGTATATCTACTAGTAGTAGTACTTGGTATCGGGAGAGAACGGGGAAATTTCTATCGCTGTCAGACTAATACTTGACGGGAGAATTTATGTTGGGGAGAAAAAATTCTTGAAGGTTTGAAATAAAAGAATATTGATGTGGAGCGGAACTCCGTCGTTGTAGTGGAACATTGAGGTTTCCATCTCAGTTCAGATTTCGATATGAAGATATCGACAGATAGAAAGGTCCTTACTTCAACGGAGGATCGTGTGTTCCAAGCTCCACTGTGCTGTGCTGTAGACTGCCGAGGCGAGCTTCTCCCCAAAAAAGTATTTCAATGCTCAAATTCAACTCACTGCACTTTCCCCGGACGAGTCCTCCAGATAAAAATGTGTGTTTTGAACAACTTACGTCTAGAGGGATGCAGGTATCGTGGGTGAAGATGCATTGTGACGGTAGTCCAACGACCCTTTAGTGTTATTTTTGGAGTAGATACTCAGAATCAACTTTTTACCTGTTAATAATTAGCGCAACCACTTTGACACTTTTAAGGATTAAAACTGATATTTCCAAAACTTTCCAAAAAGGCTAAAATTGGTATTTACGGTTTTTCAAAACTAGTAAATATACTATTTGCCCTTTTTTGAAAGTAGTAAGACTGCTATTTGTACTTTTTTGAAAGTAGTAAGACTACTATTTGTACTTTTTTGAAAGTAGTAAGACTGCTATTTGTACTTTTTTGAATGTAGTAAGACTGCTATTTGTACTTTTTTGAAAGTAATAAAACTGCTATTTGCAACTTTTGAAAGTAGTAAAACTGATATTTTCGTTGTTTAAAAACCAGTAAAACTGCTTTCTGTACTTTTCAAAATATAGGAATACTGCAATTCGCACTTTTGAAAGTAGTAAAACCGCTACTTGCACCTTTTGAAAGTACCTAGTAAAACTGATATTTACGCTTTTTAAAAGCTAGTAAAACTGTAATTTTTCCTTTTTAAAAAAATAGTAAAACTGCTATTAGCACTTTTTCAAAAATAGTAAAACTGTTATTTGCACTTTTTGAAAGTAGTAAAACTGATTTTTGAACTTTTTCAAAAATAGTAAAACTGCTATTAGAACTATTTCAAAGGTTGTAAAAGTGCTAATTACACCATTTTAAAAACCTTTTACCCCACAACGCTGCGTTGCCGACGCTATGCATGTAGGCAAGCTTTGCACTGTACAGCACTACTGCTGCACTGCATTGGATTGTAGAAGGTTCTTATCTTTTCCTTAAAGCCCGTGCATTAAGATGATATGAAGACGCTCGGTCTCTCTCTCTCTCTCTGTCTCGCTCACTCTTATGCTCTCTCTCTCTCCTATGTCATGTTTCTGATTCCGTAAATAGTAAATTTGGTAGGAATTTCGGAGGATCCTGGGTGG
>JAQFZC010001849.1:0-26395 GCA_034695205.1 Dicyrtoma fusca | reverse complement strand
CTTTACTGTGGAGGAGGGGGGCGGGGATAGGTGAAAGGGTAATATTACCGAGACAAATAGATGCGGTAGCCTCCTATTGAGTCAGGTTGTATGGACCGAAACGGTCAAATCGACCCAATGAATAAAATTATTATTATTATTATATTTGCAAAGAAGGCTGCGAATATGTTTTAAATATTTAAGCTCATCGGTGTCTTTGCAAGCCTAATGAAAACAGAGGATCTCAGGGACCGTTCCTACCACTACTAGACCAATTCTACGTGGATCGGAGTGACTTTCGTGGGATTTTAAAGTCATTCGAGCATGATTTCTAAGTAAAACAAGTGCAAATTTTAGACATCTTTAACAATTTAAAAGCTGATATAATAATAATGTTAAAACCTTGTTCAAATTACTTTAAAATATTAGGGTTCAGTTTGTATTGGAAATGTCTTTAGTTAATAATATTAAGGATAAAGAAATCGGTCCTGTTATAAACACCCCATACCATATAGTATGGCATAGTAACTACATTGGTGAAGTTTTGTTCAATAGTATATCATACCTTATTAACACACTAGCATTAAAACATGAAAACGGTAGCGGCTGGACCGTGAATTTGATTAAATCGATGGTAATTAACGTTGCTAAGTATAGACCAATTAGTTCAAGTTCTTATATTAAAACGCCAGCTATTTATAAAAATAGACAAGGTTTACTAAATATAAAATTAGAGTGTGATGAATGTTTCGTTTATTCAGTGCTAGGTAGTTTACATCACGCGGAAGTTAAAGCAAAAAACCAATCAAGATCGTATGCAAAGTTTTATTATCATTACGATTTTAGTATATTAGAATTGTCCGTTTCTCCCCACTCAATAGATAAGTTTGAAACAATAAATAAAATCGCTGTTTTTGTTTTCAGTCATGATGAAAATGGGATTATATTTCCAGTCAGAGTTGCAAAACTAGAAAGTGAGAAAGTAGTTGATTTATTAATAGTAGGTAACCAGAATGAGAACTATCATTATATATAGTGATTACACTATTCGATAGATTTTTATCATATCCAAATCAACATACATTAATGCACTGTCGTATTTGTCTTAACAAATTTCGGGAAACTGCTAGTTATGAAAAACATGTAAAACTGTGCAATGTTTTAGGGATCAGAGGATTAAAATGTCCAACTGTAGATAAAAATGGTAATCCTCCAGTGATTGAGTTTAAAGATTATCATAAGACACTAAAGTTTAGTTTTCACATGGTAGCCGATTTTGACACAACTGAAGGTACTACAGAAATTGCGAATGTTAAATATTTAGAACCATTAGCTTATGGTTTATTATTGATTTTCCCAGGTGGAGAATATGAATATTGTTCTTACAGCGGTCCAAACGTGATAAAAAATTTTTTTAAAAGAAGATTTTAAGCTGGCATAGAGATGTCTCGATCTGTTAGAATTTGATTTAGGAATTCCAAGCTTGAATTCAGTCCAGCAGAAAACTTACGATGAAGCTGATCAAGGTGAGTTCTGTACTAAACCTTTTACAGTAGAGAATCGAAAGGTACTTCATTATATGCACACATACGTGGCAAATGACACAGGTTGAGTGTATGCTGCTTGTAATAACTGTAATTTAAAAATGCGTCTCGAAATTACATTCCATGCATGTTCTATAATGGTTCGAACTTTGACTTTCTCCTGCTCTGTCAAGGGTTTCAGGAACTCTTTATTACTAATATATAGGTGCTGCTTGTGAACAGTCAAAAGTTCCATAGTATTAAATAAAATAAAAATGTTTTATTAATGGATATAAATAAACACTTTACGTCTAGCTTGCTGAAACAGATTCAGATTCTACGAGAGTGTGGATTAGAGTCCTTCAAGCTTACCAGAATAGAATTTTAACGATATGAAAAATATTTTGACTCACTTTTGGAAAAACAGGTATTTCCGTATGAGCACATTATTTCATACAGTAAAATATTTGAATCTTCTCTTACTTCTAAAGAGAATTTTTATAGCAGTCTTAAAGATGAGCATGTCTCTGATACCAAATATAATCATGCTTTTGATACGTTTAAGCTGTTTAATTGTCACAATTTTAGAGATTACATAATGATTTACTTACTATTTGATGCATTTCTCACAGCTAAAGTTATAACAGCCTATAGAGAAAAGCAGTTTGAAATTTATAATTTAAAAGTTTTATATTTTGTAAGCGCACCAAGTCTTTGCTACGCTTCAGCTTTGTATCAATCAAAGGCTCGTATCGAGTTAATGACCGACATTGATATAGTTCAGCTATTATTGAACAATACCAGAGGAGGCATGACCTCGCTAGTTACTAAGTATGTAGAAAGCAATATACCAGGAACAAAAGAGTATAATCCGTAAAACGAAAGTGGTAGCATAGAAGTTTTGGACGCCAACGCGTTATATTCGTATTGCCTCACAAAGCCACTTCCTTACAAGGACTACCAATGGCTTAGTAATGAGCAGATCTACGACATGAGCAAAAATGACTTTAGTGGAAGCAGAAGATTTCCTGATGTAGGGTATTCAATGTTATTAGAGTTAGATATTCATATTCTAGAAGAATTGCATAACGATTATGATGAATATCTGCCATGCCAGTTTTTCTCATGCCAAAAAAACGTAAAATAGTAAAAGAGGAATTATCTAGCTATCAAAGCAGTCTATTAGATAGTTACAAAACGGCGATATCAAATCCAACTAATTGTGAAAAATTGGTAAACACTGTTACCTAAAGAAAAAAATATGGTTTATTTAAAAACATTAGAACTGTATTTAAATTTAGGAGTAAAAATTACAAAGATTCACAGAGGATTCTTTTTTGACAAAACACTGTTATGCAAAGCTTATATAAATATTAATATGTCACGGCGTAAGGACGCAAAAGATGAAGTTACCAAAAACGCAATGAAGCTCATGAATAATTCTTTGTATGGAAAAACACTGCAAAATAACTCTTAACATGTGCGTTGTAAGATTGTCAATACTCGACGAGCTGCTGAAAAACTTTTTAACTCGTTTTTATTTAAAGATATTTATGCAGTAAACAATAGTTGTGCCGTTTTTATGTTGGAAAAAGCCGAATCTATTTTTGATACGGCCTTTGTTATTGGCATTGTAGTTTTAGAACTATCAAAACTACATATGTTTGAATTATATTGGCGCTAACTAAAACCTTACTTTAAAGATCGCGTGAGCCTAATATATACAGACACGAACTCCGTCTGCGTGTACTTAAAATACCATAAGGGTCAAACTTCATTGTTGGAAGATTAACAAATGTTAAATCGACTTTTTGATTTTAGTAACTTGGATGAAGACAGTCCTCTTTTTAACACAGATAGAAACGGGGTGGCGGGATTTAAAAAAATAGCAACAGGATCAAAGCAAATCCGTAAATTTGCAGGATTACAAATAAAAACTTATTGTCTTGACTTTTATGATGACAGTAATAAAAAAAGAGCAAAGGGGTAACAAAGAGTGCTATCTTTGCAGGTATTACTATACTTTGAGTGTTTAATTTCTCGTAAAATCAAGATACTTTGAGAAACATCGATACTAATAATATTAGGTAAGTAATCATTTACATACTTTAATATTGAAGTTTTGAGTAAAATAGTTGTTAATGGTTTGTATTTAATTTCAAAAACATGTATACAAACGATATTTCTAATGAATCACCACCGAGTGACTTAAGGACGGAGCCTGAATTACAATCTAATAATACTTGATAAGTACTCATTTATACACTTTACTATTAAAGTTTTGATTAAAATAGTTGCTTATAGTTTGTATTTAAGTTTAGAAACATAGATACAAACAATGTATTGTTTAACGTTTTAACGTTCAACGACTTAAGGACGGATGCTGAACGGGAAATGGAATTTAATATTTTACACGGTAATTCACCACCGATTGACTTAAGGACGGAGCCAGAATTACAATCTAATAATATTATGTAAGTATTTATTTATATACTTTACTATTAAAGTCGGGTTTTCAACTCCTTGAGGAGACTGAAAGGCTCGAGGTTTGAGTAAAATAGTTATTAATAGTTTGTATTTAAGTTCAGAAACATGGATACTTCTACCGCCATTGCGGGACCCAGTAATGATATGTGTAGCCGCGATCGAAAATCTTATAATGTTAGGTATCTTTTTTTTGAAGGAAATCATTTGAACAATAGTATTTTTTCCTAATTATTTAACCTAATTTCTGCGACCACTAATAATACAAGCAATAGTCGTATAAATGGATTTAAAACAAAAAATTAAATCAGAAACGAACGGAATTGTATCTGCTATAACCACTAACACAGAAAAGATATATAAAGAGATTGAAGGTGTGAAAGATGAGATTAATGAAATTAAATATGAGTTTAACGAAATGTTTCTACATATAGATAAATTACATAAAATATTCGACGAGGAAACTTAACAAAATTTGGTGCAAACTAAAAGGTAAGTTACTCAAATATTATGATTTATTTTAACTGAAGTATTAACTTAATATACATAAAACGTGGTTAATTTTTCATTAAGATTGGCTACATTGGTAAAAGCAGTCGATTCTTTTAAGGAACAGTTTGAAGAAACTACTTATTTGGAAAAGAAAAAATTACTAAATGATAGAACGGATAATCTGAGAATTCTGAAGGGGTGTTTAAAATCTGTACCTCCACGGCTGAGATTTAAATTCTAAGGGAAAGAATGGGTAAATATGAAGCTTTGCCGAAGACGCAACAAAGTAATAACTCGGAGCGAGAACAAAATAAAGCGCAAGTGCTGTTTTTATTAAGTTTATTTTTAATTTAAATTTGAAAACATTAACTCGATATTTGTTAATCTGTACATTTTTTATTAAGGTTGCTGGAGGAACATAAATATGAAGAGGTGGTACATAAGATTCAGCAAAGTAATAAAGGGCTGCTTGACGTCGGTCATTCGGAGCCGTTAAAAGACCTACTTAAAAACAAGCCGAACAAGAAGCACGGATTATTAAACTGAAAAAGCGGATAATTGAAAAATTGGCTGAAAATAAAAGTCTAAAGAATTCAAGAAATAACTTCATTGGATCAAGAATTGCAAGGTTAGAAAAGGAAAATAAAAAACAAGCGGACCAAGAAGCACGGATTATTAAACTGGAAAAGCGGATTGATGAAAAATTGGCTGAAAATAAAAGTCTAAAGGAATCAAGAAATAACTTCATCGGGCCAAGAATTGCAAGGTTAGAAAGGGAAAATAAAAAACAAGCCGAACAAGAAGCACGGATTATTAAACTGGAAAAGCGGATTGATGAAAAATCGGCTAAAAACAAAGTCTAAAGGAATCAAGAAATAACTTCATCGGGCCAAGAATTGCAAGGTTAGACAGGAAAAATAATAAACTAGAGGAAATTATTGAACAAAAGCTTCAGTTATGCACTGAACATATTAATATTGATAATGAAAGAAAGCTTCAGTTATGCACTGAACAAAATAAAATAAATAATGAAAAAGAGCTTCGGTCACACACTGAATAACTAAATATTATAATGAAAAGGAGCTTGAGTCCCACGCTGAACAAATTAATAATAGTTGTAAAAAAGTGCTTTAGTCATACGTTGAAGTGTTTAAAAATAATTACAAGTTATTTGTAAATCATGTAAGAAATGATTTGGCTGATAATAAGTCATTAATTGAATAACTAAATAATAATTGTACGTTATTTACAGATGAGGCTAGAGCCTCTTATAAGTTCTTTGCAGATAAGGTTATAGCTGATTTTAATGTATTTGTGAATCATGTTAGAAAAGATTTGGCTGATAATAAGTCATTAATTGAACAACTAAATAATAATTGTGCGTTATTTACAGATGAAGCTAGAGCCGCTTATAAGTTCTTTAAAGATAAAGTTATGACTGATTGTGATTTATTTGGAAAACAGGTTAGAACATATTTGGAGGTCAATAACGCTAGTTAATAATATTGAAAAAAAGTTTAAGATGTTTTCGGAACAACAAAATAATAATTATAAGGTATTCAAGGAAGAAGTTCATGATAATTGCGAGATATTTGGGGATGATGTTAAAACAAAATACAATAAACAACGTAGAAATAGTGAAAAAACGATTCAGTCATTTGATTAGCAAATCAAAGCAACTAACAATAACCATGCACTATTATGTAATCAACTGAACGAAAAGTGGAAAGAGTGGTTACATAATAACCATTGTGAACATTGTTATGATAATAATTGTGGTAATCAATCTAGTAACAATATAAATAATAATAATTTAAATAATAATTCTGTTAATCAACCTAGTAGCAGTATAAATAATTCAGATAATAATTTAAATAATAATTTTGTTAATCAACCTAGTAACAGTTCTAATAATATAAATAATTCTGCTGATGTAAGTTCTGTTATTCAGTCTGGTGAAGGCATGGATGTAGATAATAGTTCTGCTACAAATAGTTATTACGCTGATAATCGTAGAAATAATAATTATTACAACCTTAGAAGTAATCGTTCACATATTGTGCCTTACACAACGCGGACCCCTAGATCTGTAGTAGAAGTAGATAATAACAATGAAAATTTAATAGAATGGGACCGTTGTGAAAATATATGTAAACATGAGTGGTCTGGGAGAAAATTTCAAGCTAACCGGTATCATTACTTGTAGACATTGTTTTTGCAAGGCGTGTTTAACTACACATCAAGAGAAAAATGGCTTAAAAAAATATGAAGCTAGATTAGGAGAGTACTATGTTTGCTTTATGTGTTCAGTAAGGAGCAATGATTTTTATCAACAAACTAGACGCGTGACAAGTATTATTAGTACTACAGACGAAAGTATTATTACTTAAGTTAGATGCGAATTTAATTAAAACTGTAATTTTATTTGTAGCTGTCATTCTAACTTTATTTCTGTAATTGACACTTTAATTCGCTCCTTAAGGACCTGTAGTCTGCTTCGCACCGAATTGCATTGCATTGTTATCCGCGTTTTGTTCGGATAATGTAGAGAAAGTCAACCTTATTTTAGTGTAATGGATAGGATTCAGCCTTTAAAAATTGTCTAACAAGGTTACTGTATTCCGTGTTTTAAGTTTTTGTTTTGTTTAGTTTTTCAGACGGGGCTTTACGAAATTAATAAAAAATAACTGGGTTCTGTGTTTTTTAAATTTTATTTTCAACTGTTGGCTGCATAAAAATAATTCATGTGCTATAGACAGTTTGTTTTTTCATATTTTTTGGATTTTTAAAAAACTGTAAAATATGCATACGTCACGATCGATTTTTTCAGAAATTTTGGCTCCATCTGTTGGTTTCTTTAGACCTACCTTACGAGCGCAAAACCTAATTATTATTGTTTACGACCGACAGGTTGTATTGATTATACTGTCCAAAAAATAGTATATCCTATTATTTTATATTCATCGATGAGTATGTTATTACAATTTGTGAAAAAATAGAATAATGTGCTATTCACTTCCTAATGTTCCTTTCACTTCTTAATTCTACGCGTTGCTGGCTTGTAAACCACCAGTTGTTTCCCTCTTCTTCGCCGTTTTCCTAAAAACATACCTACATTTAAAATAATCCTATTATGCTTTTTTTCTTGCTTTGAAAAGGTGATGCGAAGATTCTATAACGAGCAAAACACCCTATTGATTCTATTTAAAAAATGCTACACTTCTTACCTATTTTTTAAGATACACGAGATCCTAAAACCAACACTTTATTCTCTCAGCAGGTGTGCTTTACCTCCAATTGAAACTGTTTTCAATGAGGCCTTGGAAGCTTAAAAACTAGTTTAGAAAACTATCCAACGACGCCCTGAAATCAACAGAAAAACTTGACGATTAAATCAATCAAAATACGTTTAGACTTATTTTCGCCATGCCAATTGTGTATCCTTATAATTTCAGCGTCAATAGGTAGGTATAAAGTTGCTTGTCAAGTAGATGGAAAGAGAACCCGGCGTCTAAAAATTACAGAAAACTAAACACGAAGAATCTTGTATTTAAAATATAATAGTGTAGTAATAGAAATGCAATATATTTGTAAAATACTCATCTGAGAAGTCCGCACGGAGTTGAAATTAAAGCCAATTAGCGAGAGCCAGAGACGGAGAATGACAGAGGAATAGGTAAAATAAACGTTCAAAATTGATAACATATTTGCGGTTTGTCAATTTCCTGCTGGCAAAATTTCTTTAAACAATCTCTGCCATGTGTAATGTTATAATTTATTTAACTGAAAATACAATAATTACTTGGACTTTTTCATTTACTTGTTAAAAATTTAAAAATGGGATTTTCGAAATTCTAAAAGCAGTTTTAGAGTGATTAATTTTCACATTTTTGGAAAGTGCAAAAAAAAGAAACAAATATTTTCACATTAATTGGAATTCAAAGCCACGGCCATTGGCTTCTAAATCCAGGTATTTTACCACAGCACCGTAGTGATTTTATTAAAAGGTATGGATTTTGATTTAAGCATATACCTTGAGAGAGTAACATTCACGCTTGTATTTGCAGGAAGCTGTCCCGACTGTGGTTGATACCATTTTATCTCTTTCATTCGGGAAACCTATTTTACCGAAATTTTGTAATTTAAGGAATTTTTCAAATCTGCTTTCATATTCGGAATTCTATACTGTCTAATGATTGTTTGCTCACATATGTTATATAACCCCGCTTGCTCGTACTCTGGTTGCATTTTTAACAGCTACACAGTCATATCTGGTATACTTTTCAAATAAAGTGTCTAGTTTTTGACATTATCGTCTTTATTTATATGCCAGGTTTCACTTAAGCACTTTATTACGTAGTTATTCTGATATTTTAAATGAATATTTGGAGAATTTAACACACTATTTACACCTTAGCAGTTCCAGAACCCTATTTTAAAATTAGTTGGCATTGTTTAGTTTTTTGGTGTCATTAGCTGCTTGTCTCAAATTAGCTTAGGCTTATAGTTTGGATCTTGGAAGTCCAAGGTGTAGATATTTTCAGTACCATCGCTGTGAGTGACGTATTGTTTCTCAGATTTGATTCTAGTTTTTATTCGAAGGGTGCCAGTCTTAAGCTCCTTCATTTTTTCAGCTAGTTGTTTGCGAATCTTGATCTCCCTTGGGGTTGTTTCTGAGGCAATGAAAACTTTTACAAGAGCTGGGTTTTTGCTCGCACTTTTTGCCGAAAATATCTCGTATTTAGCCCTAACACTGAATAGAGTTACCATAACTGGCCGTTGTTCTCCATCTTGCCATCTTTCGACTCTTCTAGCGGTGTCAAAATCCATATAAGGTAGACTAATGTTCTGAAGTAGCTGTTTTTCACTAACATTTAATATTTGGTAAGTCTCGTCCTTTTGTTCGTTGACTCCAAAAATCACAATCTGCGTTTCATTAGACTTTCGTTGGATATATTCTAACTTCATTTCAATGGTGTCGATCCTCTTTTTATGTGTTTTAAGGGTTGTTTCATTAATATTGTCCAGCTTACTGTGCAAACTCTGCATGAGTTCTTTCAGATCGTTTAACGTAGTCATTTTAGACTTTTTGTTGGGTTACTACTGCCTGATGTACTTTTTGATTTTTTAGCAGGTGGAGTTATACTAAGGTCTCTTTTAACTGTGTTTCTAGGCATTTACTCAATGGTTAGTGTATTGGAATGCCTGGAATGCAAAGTGTTTAGGAAGCAGTTTGATGCAACTGTACTCGACGAGAGCCAAAAGAAGAATAATTCGCAGTTATTGGATGTGCTTTAAGAATATCTACTACGAAGTTATATGATTAAAGAATCATTTAATACTGGATAAATCATAATGTCTCTTCGAGATACGGAATGTGACGTAATATATGGCGTAATATAATATAAAAAAGATCAGCTTCTAAGACAGTCGTAAACAAGAGAGAAGGACTTAAAGTATAGCTCATTACAATTTGCATAGAGAAACTGAAGGGAAACTGCTGATTGGACTGTTGAATAAAGAAACCGCCCGTGTTTGACACGAAATAAAATATTTTTTATTTAAACATTGGTAAATCAAATGCTTAAAGTCAAACTGGGCCCATAAATAGGCAAACTAAATATCAATAGAGTTAAGCTGTTTTAACAATTATACTGAAACACTATTATTGGAAAAAGTAAGCAAGGTACAAAAAATATACCGTCACTGTATACTTTTTATGTACCGACACTGAAGTCCATCTGTGAGTCCGGACAAGTCTGGAAACTGCTCGGTGAAGATACTGAAAATTAGAATTATTAATCCTATGTCTTCGGAGATAAACAACTTGGCACTCAGTGATACAGAAACAAATCTTAAAAGATTGAGAGAAGAATCTGAAGCAGAGGACGACGACAAGAGTTAAAAGAAAAGGAAAGAACAGGACGAAAGAATGAATTCTGAACTTCTTGTAGGAATCAAAGAATTGATATCTCAGCAGTCACAAACTATAAACGCAAAATGTGACAAAGTACTGGTAGACAACAAACAACTGATTGAAAAAACCACAGCAATTAGCGCGGAAATTAAGACCTTAACATCACGAATAGAAAGCCAACAGCTCAAACAACAACAGCTGGAAGAAGAACTATTCAAACTACAATCGCAGAATGAATTGTTAACAGAACAGCTAAAAAAATGCATAAGAAAGAATGCCTAAGTACAAAATCATCACAAACGGCATAATATCCTTCTCAGCGGAATTGAGGAGGCAGAAACGGAATCGCAAATCGAACTACACAAGCTGGTCTGATAACTAATCACTGACGGACTGAAACTCAGCACTCATATAGACAATCAAACGAGTTGGGCCAACAAAACACCGCCGAATTATAGTCATTTATATAAAAACAGCAGCCAGATACCTAGTGCTAAAATTGCAAAACCTGCTTAAGAGGCTTAAAGGCAGCAAAATCTACATAAATATAGACCTGCTAGCAGACGTAAGTCGCCGGCGGTTTCAAAAATTTAGAAAGAGCAAAAAAAGGGACGTCAGCAAACAATAGCCAACAACAGCAGAAGTCCGCACCGATGGACAAAGGAGAGAAACAAAGATAGGGGGATGGTCGGCTCATACAACAAATTTTTAAACCTGTAAATAACTGTAAGATAAAAACGGTACGACACAAAAATTTAAATAAAATTAACACTGTATTATACTGGAATATTAATGAATTGAAAAATAATTGACAAATTAAAACTAACGCTGTCTGTGAGATTGATGCTGACGTATTCTGCCTAGCTGAAACATAGAATGATACCAAAACCAAAGAAATTGAAAAAGCAATGCAGGAATACGAAGCCACAGTGATACCAGCTGTTTGAGAGACAGGAAGAAAGAGCATCGAATTGTTAGTGGGGATCAAGAAAAGTATTACCAAACACTGCAAAATTAGTAGCTCAAACAGATATAGAATCATAATTCAAATAATTAATAAATCTCTTAACACATTTATTTCATTTGTCTATCTCCCACCAGTTTCAAGTTACGACAAAGAGGTTGAAGAAATATTTGCTGAATTTACTGAAGGCAGATGTCAAAATCATTAGAAACCTAAACGCTTGAATAGGATCCTTTCAAAATTAAACGGAAACACTAATTAATTTTACTAAAACAAGAAACTCAACTGACAGAACCGAAAATAGGAGAGGAAAGATACTGATTAGCAAAATCACAGCTCATAGACTAGCTGTACTAAACGGCAGGAGCGTCTCGGACCCTCATGGCAAAACAACATACATCGGTAAAAACGGAAGCAGCTAGGGCGACGTCTGTAACTGCAGCATTAGCTGTGTTGATAATTTTGAAGATTTAGAAATACCAGAAAGGGTGGGATCTGATCACTGTCCGCTAATGTTGAAATTCCACAAAAATGAACAACAAAAAACAAACGTACCATCTAAGAGCTCTCAAGCCAAGATCAAATGGCGTAAAGAAAATGAAATGCTATACACAGCCTGGCTAACCGAACATACCGATGAACAGATTTATTGGAACAACTGCAACGTTGAGGATCTGAAACGACTAATTTACCACGCAGCAGAAGCAAGTGGCAAGCCCATTTCAAACAGCAGCAGTGATAACAAAAACTACGGTCCAAAGTGGTACGATCGGGGGTGTAAAAATCTTAAAAGAAAGGCGTTACAGTTACTTTATAGATTTTGAACAGCCAAACAGTATAAAAAACCGGATACAAATAAAATTCTGGAAACTTAATTGACTGCTAAGAAAGAATACAGACAACACTGTGAGGAAACGAAAGCTGATTTTTATGGCCAAATAACGGACAAAATACTGACAAGTAAAGAGTCGGCTGAATTCTGGACAGCATTGAACAATCGTCTGGACGAGAAATACAGTCTAGTAAGGAATACTGTTGAAACGAATGAATAGGACCACCACTTCCGTGCGGTATTCGAAAGAAACTATATTAAAGACGGCACAGTAGCAGATATAATTAACGTACCCTCGTAGAAATCGGACGTAGAAATTACAGCACTGGACACTGAAATATGTATGTTTGAAATGAATGAAGCGATTATACGTCTAGCTAACAGCAAATCACCAGGGACGGATGGAATTCCAAACGAAGCATGGAAGCATTTGGACCTTAATACCCGCCACTACCTACTACAAGTACTTCATAAAACTTTTAAAAATAGTACACCACTTAGTTGGAGTGAAATAATAACTACTCCAATATTTAAAAAACGAAACCCAAGAAGTGCAGCTAACTACCGACCGATCTCACTGATAAATTCTATTGCGAAGCTATTCACTGTTATACTTTTTGGAAGACAACAGTTTTTCAAGAGAGAAAAAATACTATCAGATAACCAAGCAGCTTACAAGCGTGGATTGAGCAGCGTAGACTAAATCTTTACTGTGTACAGTTATTCAAAACCAACTGAATAAGCCAAAATTTAGGAAATCTGGGAAGCTCTTTACACTCTGGATTTAAGCCAAGCGTTTGATTCTATACAGCCAAGTAATTTATGGATCAGACTTGAGCAAGCAGGCTTAGGTTAAGCAGCATTCAGTAGAAAAATAAAAGAACTGTATAATGAAGCCAAAACTAAAGTCATGTAATGAAGGTTATATAGAGCTCATCCATATCCTAACTAGCGTCTTGCAGTGAGAGACACTGTCACCCACTCTCTTTACAATATACATTGATAAAATAACGGAAATGCTCTCAAACAGCAAAAAAAGAGGAGTAAAAATGTATACAATAGAGATTCTAATACTGCTTTATGCCGACGACATTATACTAATGGTTTTAAATGAATTAGACTTACAAAAACAGATAAATACACTAAGTACATTCTTCAGGGAAAGCAGTTTAAAAGTGAATCTTACCAAGACTAAGATTTTAATTTTTCGGAAAGGCAACAAGTTACTAAGTTAACAGCATTTTGGTGGGACAGAAATAAACTGGAAATTGTTAGCAATTATGTTTATTTAGGAGTTCCATTTACACAAAGTGGTATTTTTAATGAAGCAAAGCAACACTTCTTCAGTAAAGCCAAGCAAGCTCAAGCAAAACTGTTTGATCTTTTCTACAAAGCAAGAATTAAAGACGTACAATTGCATTTAAAGTTGTTTGAATCTCTAGTGCAGTCAACATTTATGTACTCAGCGCTAGTGTAGGGACTTGGACACACGGAAGAACTAGAGACGTTTCAAACAGTATTTCTGCGACAGCTAACAAATTCAAACAACTTAACCCCGGGTTTTTTCTTAAGGCTAGAAACAGGTGCAGAGAGTCTGAAGGTGTCACTGTTTAAAGCACTGCTAGGTTTTCTGTTAAATGTTCTCAACAGGGAGGAGAACAGCATCCTCACAACTGCTATCTACAAACACTGAAGTCGGACCAAAGTGACCCGCGATATAATTGGAGTAAACAGGTCAAGGTTATGTTACGAAGCTCAGCTAGAAAACAAATATGATTAACTCGGAAGAGAATACCTAACTAAGCAGTTCCACATACTGGGGGAGAAATACCAACTGTCATGTATAAATAAGGATGCACTATGTATGCAGAACAGTGCTAGACTAATGGAGTACAAAACTATAAGAACTCATTTTGGAAAAGCGGTGTGAAGTAGTTAATATTAGTGTAAGATTGAGAAGTACGGTAGTTAGTGAATCGGAGTATTGCAGTGGAAGTTGATAGATGCGCGGAGCGAAGTGTGCAGTGGAGATGAGGAGTGAGAGGCAGACACATAGTCGGCATCGGGACAGCAAATGAGCTAGTAATACTAAATAATTAGAGCGAACGAGCTTTTGGATTTATATTTGAATTTGGATATTTTGTGAAATCAATAAAGACCTTTTAAGGCATTGCGAATCAGATGCTTTACGAAGATTTGTGTTCATCATTTAATTAATCATTTACTCGATCAAGAGTTTTTATTATCATTAGTTGTAGTTGATAAAGAATAAATAAATAGATAGAGGAAAGATTCTAGATCTACGGTTTGAGCCGCAAGGCTTCAACCTTTTACAATGGAAGAGTCAAGCGAGTGCATAAATAATTGAACATGAGACTTGATTTCATCTCCTATATTATCATCAAAATAATCATATTTAAATATTCTAGAAATAAATTAAATACTAAACGTTTCATAGTGGAGGCAAAACGAGATCTAAAATTGGTCATTGAATCGAAACATCAGTGAAATAAACTATAACTAACAAGCTAAAAACAATAAATCATCATAAAGTGTAAAATAGAGAATAAAAATGAAAAATTAAAAGTGATAAAAGTGAAAAAAAGACACAATTATAGGAATTTTGTAATCATCGTGGAGCATTTTTATAGTAGGTACCTATAACATTTAACAGTGAGTTCCATAAGTTACCATTGGAAAATTGAAGAGCAGCGTGCGACTTGGTTATTTCAATATGGCAGCCGTGCCAAAAGCCGATGACGCAAGTCTGCCGTTGAGGTTCCCAATCGACGCGTAAGTTGTTGCGCAGTGTCAGGTAATAGAGTTCATACAAAGGTTGTAGTATTGAGGTTTTATTCTTGCAAGCCACATGGCTAGTACATTAAAATAAATACAAAGTATTTTAAATCGAAGTTTAATTTTTTTTTATTTTCCCAAAAGTTAACCGTTATTATTTTATTAGTACAGAGTAGGTTAAAAGGAGACCAAATAAAATTTAGCCACATGGTTGGATCAATCAAAGACGGTGAACGACTGTTAACTCAAGGTAAAAAGGGTAAACCTAAAGTTCTTCTACAATCGTCCGAACTTCAGATAGTTACCGAAATGGAACGAGCTGAGCAGGGAAATGATGTAGTGGTAGCGGATCAAGTAGATCAAATGCGTTTGGAAATAGATAGAATGAAGAAAGCTAATGAAAAAGCTCAACGAGTAATTGAGAAACAAAAGGTATAACAGGCGAAACTAAAAGAGCAGGCAAACCAACAACGAAAGGAAGCTGATAGACTTGCAAAAGTAGCGGAAGATGCTTTAGCCGATTCCACAAAATCTGATGAAACAGTAGCATCATTGTTAGAAAGGTTGAAAAAGGATAAAAATTATCAATTGTTATTTGATGAACGAATAGATACGGCAGATTTAGGAGAACATGATATTTGTTTACAGGATATTAGACGAGATGAACAGGATAAACAGGATAATACCGACGAAAATGATCAGAATATGCACGATTACGATGCAAATGATGAGGACAAAAATCTACGAGCTAAAAATGAGGATTTACAAACTAAACTGGATGAGGCTGTTGATACTAATCATCGTTTAAAAAGGAAAAAGCGAGATAGTAGGCGTAATGCTACTGTCGATGATGATGATGAATGTTTTCAAAATACCGAAAATATTGCAAATGGATATGGAACAAAGTCAGTTCGACCTAATCAAAATATATGTTGGTACTTATGTCTCAACACTTAATTTTTAGACCTATGCAGCTCGTTTAGAGGAGTAGAGGATTCAGAAACAAGTTACTTAACACTAGGTTTTGAACGAAATGCGATATGTTTTCGCTGAGTCAACGGACGTAGCTGTGGAAACTTGGTTTCGTCGAAAGGGGGATGTTTTAGTAGATCAAAGACAGGAAGCTCAGGATGATGATGAACGAAAAGAGATATGGTTAGAATTTAGAAAAAACTTCATAGCTCAATTCGATCCGAAACATAGTGCAGCTCATGCGGAGGATAAATATGAAAAAGTTTCATTAGGGAAGAAAACAGCATATAAGTTTATTTCTCAAATAGTGGAGATTATCCAATAAATGGATCCTAAAATGTCGACTTACAATATCTTGAAGAAGGCTTATAAGAAGTTACCAGTAGAAATTTGACCCGATTTAGATGAGAATTATTGGGATTCAATTCCAAAATTCAGCAAAACGTTAGAAATAATCTTGAAAAAGTCATCCAAGTTAAGGGAAATTATACGTGAGGAAGGTGGACTAGCTAAGAAGGATAAGGATGGAAAAGAGGAGAAGAAGGATAAGCTTATTACGGTAGTGAATAATAATAGGTCAGCTCAAAGCTAGAAGGCTTCAGACGTAACGGCGGAAGGAGTGAAGAAAGCTAGGTTGGACAACAAATTTCGATTTTGTTTGAAGATTGGACATACAGAACACGAGTGTTGGATTACAAATAGAGTTCAAAACGTCCATGTACGAGAAAACGACCGAGGACGAGGTAAAGGAGGTTTTGGACGAGATAATGGCAATTTCAGAAGAAATTTTCGAGGCAATTTTCGACCAGGATTCAATAATTTTGGACGAAACGATCAAATTAACAATTTTTAGCCAGGACGTGAAAATTACAGAGGTAGAAGAATTTGACGTGGATTCAATCAACCTGACTACAGGAACCGAGGTATACGTTTGGATAGACCAAGGGATCTGGACAATATATGAATGTGGCTGGTCCAAGTCGTCCAAATCAACAACAAAACACACGCGCCGATAATTTAAACTAGCAGGGCTTTCTGAACGGGACAGAAAGACCACTAGTCAATATAATATGATTACGAATAGTGGGAGAGAAGGAGTAGGTGGTAAGGTTGAATGTAGAGTTAGAGAGGATGTAGAAAGATTAATTAAAATTCCAAATCGCGACTACCAACCAGTAGGTGTTCGTGATCGTGATTTTATGCAGTATACTATTGGTATGAGGAAATCGAAATTTTTATCTATGCCAATTAACAACATTACTAGCAGTAGGAGTTCAATAACAAATTCTAATATTTCAATGAATAGTCCTAACCAACAACAGGCAAATCAGAGAAATGTTAGTTCAGTGCCAGAAACATTTAGTGAACTAGAGTCAGAATTGAAAAATGAGTATGACAGATTGTTGCAAAATACGAACAATTCGTCCGACATTTTAATTAATTTGACTTTACTTAATGATTACATTGTTCAGGCAGGGAATGATACAGGAGCTAATATCACTTGTATTTCGCCAGCGTGTGCACATATTATAAAAAAGCACAGCCCGGATTGAATTGAAATTAAACGTCACAGGAAAAGAAACTTTTCACAATTTACGAAGGAACTTCATATAGTTACAAACGAACAACTAGGATTTACTACAAAATAGCAGGTATTGTTAACCATAGCGATTTTGCATTGATTCCTAAAATGTCAAGTTTGATGCTTGTAGGTATTAAATTCAACGTACAGCATAGAAATATTATTAACTTTCAAACAAATGAAATTTAAATTTATCCGGAAAATAGTGAAGCTGTAGAAGTCCAGCAATTTAGAAGCAGTGTAGGAAAGAGAGACTCAAAGACAGGTGTAATTAATGAGGTATTTATCAATAAGGAATTAAATGAAAAAAGCAATCAACAAGTCAGACGTATTTCAGTTTATACGGATGAACCAACAGAAGTACATGCCAAATCTTTTGAATTTGTCAAAGTAAAATGTTATGATGCAAATAATAATGATCAAAATATTTTAGTTGAATTTGATAAAAGGAAGATTCCAACAGGTATTTCAATGGAAAACCCACTTGTAAACATGAAAAACGGCGATGCAGTGATATGGGTTCTAAATATGTCAACAATTACCATACATTTACCGAAAATTCGTTACATCATAAGTTTTGAGAAAATTAAGGAAGAAGCTATGGAAGCAGAGGAAAATGATTTAGCCCAAGAAAAAGCTAAACCAACCCCAGTTGTCAGGAAACCATTTACATTTGATGATATCAAAGCCGGTAAAAATTTAACATCTGATCAAAAACAATTATTACTTAAAGCAGTTAATTCGTACAGAAATTCATTTGCAGTTACGGAAGCAGAATTAGGACAGTTAAATTATAGACCAGTTAATATAAATACAGAAAACAACCCACCCGTAATTAGATCACAATATCTCAAAGGACATTTTGAGCGACGAGAAATGAAAAATCAGGCAGATCAGTGATTGGATCAAGGAATTATAGAACATAGTCAGTCACCTTATAATAGTCCAGTTTTATTAGTCAAAAAGCCAAACGGAAAATTTCGTTTTTGTTTAGATTTACGTGATATTAACAAAAAAGTAGTACAACACACTTCTTTTTTACCCAAAATTAATGAATTAGCAATGAATTTACACGGAGCTTATTGGTTTGTTTCTTTAGATTGTATGCAAGGATTTTTACAAAGAATATTAGACGACGACTCAAAGCAAAAGACAACTTTTACTTTACCATCAGGGGGACATTTTCAATATACTAGATTACCATACGGTTTTATCAATAGTCCAGCGGAATTTCAGTCCATGATGGATGATATTCTAGGAAATTTGAAATACAATTTGGTTTTAGTATATATAGATGATTTGTTAATTTTTGCAACTACGTTCAAAGAATTGATCAAGAGATTTTTGATTGTAATGAAAAGGTGTGAAAAATATAATTTGCAATTTAACATTCATAAATGTAAGTTTGCTTTTCAGGAATAGACTTATTTGGGAGATGTATTTAATGCAGAAGGTAGAAGGATAGATAGGACGAAAATCGATGCAATAATTCAATTACCACCACCCACTAACGTTAAAGGAATTAGACCTCTTATGGGAATGTGTGATTTTTTCCGACAATATATCGCAGGATATGCTAAAAATACTGAACCACTGAATACATTGAAGAAAAAGGAGTACACAGGAAAGTTTGTTTGGGGAAAAGAACAGGAAGATGCTTTTCACAAATTAAAAATTGCTTTAACAACTAGTCCAGTATTACAGTTTTATAATCCCTTAGCAGAAATCTCAATAGATTGTGATTGTAGTAACTTTGGTTTGGGTGGAATGTTATTACAAACCACAGATGGAAAGGATTACCATGTAGTTGAATACACATCGAGAATGTTAACCGAGGCAGAGAAAAAATTTGATACTACTCAAAAAGAGGCTTTAGCTGTTTTACATTGTTTGAAGAAATTTAGGCAATACATTTTTGGTAGGCAGATCACAGTTAGAACAGATCATGAAGCTTTAAAGTATCTATTGAAAGCGAAAGACCTACATGGAAAATTAGCTAGATGAGCAATAGAATTAGCTAGTTATAATTTCAACATCATTCATAGGAAAAGAGGATCAAAAATGCAACATGTAGATTGTTTATGTAGACACCCAGTTAAAAATGTATCAGTACTATTAGTCAGAACTTCAAAAATAGAAGTCGAAGGTGAGGAAAAATTAATTCAAATATCACTAGATGGAAATGCAGATCTTTTTGCTCAGAAGCAAAGAGAAGAGCATAAGTTACCAAAATTATTTTACGATTAAAAGATTCAAAAGCAGCAGAGAAAGATCCGAATAATGTAATTGGAAAAGCGTATGCGTTAATCCATGGTGTTTTATACAAAATATCGTTAAACACAACAGAGTCACCGTGGAGATTAGCTGTAGCTATGAAATTAAGGGCAGACGTATTAAAATTAACACATGACGACCCAACAGCAGGTCATGGAGGATTTTTGAGGACCTATCAATTGACACGAAGAAGTTATTATTGGGACAGGATGAGCAAGGATATTTTCAAACATGTCCAAGCTTGTAAAGAATGTCAACAGCAAACCCCAAGAAATGCAAAGCCCGAAGGTCGACATATTAGTTAACCACCACCCAAGAGAGTTTGGCAGAGAATATCGATTGATTATATACGCCCTATGGAAACATCAAAATCAGGAAACAAATATGCAATTATTGTAATAGATAATACTCACGTTATGTATTTGTAACACCAACCCGATCAGCAACAACTGCGGATTCGGTGAGGATTTTATGGAAAATATTTTATCAGGTAGGATTAGCACCAGAAATTGTAACAGGTGAAGGAACTCATTTTACTGGATCAGTTTTTCAAGAATTCATTGAAGTTAACAATATCAAACACATAATTGTACCACCTAACTCACCACAGAGTAATGGTGTAGTAGGGAGAGTAAATATTGATATTAAAATTACAATGCGTATGTATTCGGAAGATCATACAAATAATTGGGATAGTTTATGTGAGCAAGTAGCTTTTAATCGTAATAATCCCATCCATGTTAGCTTAAATACATGTCCATTTTTGTTATTTTATAATCAGGAAGCCTTAATTAGAGCAGATCTAATAACACCAATTGTTCATAAAGATACTGTAGAAGATCCAGAAGAAAAACAACAACAACAAAAAAAACTTCTGGACAAGGCTGTGAAACAAACTGAGGTCAACAGAAAAGAATCATGTTAGCCAATCAAGGGAGAAGTGCACACTTGTACCAAATTGGAGATTATGTTTTGATGAAATCTAATCAAGAAGGTTTACAGTCACGATGGAGCAAACCATTTGAAGTCGAAGAATTAATTAGACAGTGTGAATTAAAATTACAAAGCTTAGATAAAAATGTTAGAATGCCA
The DNA here is from genome assembly GCA_034695205.1 of Dicyrtoma fusca. Classification (NCBI taxonomy): domain Eukaryota; kingdom Metazoa; phylum Arthropoda; class Collembola; order Symphypleona; family Dicyrtomidae; genus Dicyrtoma; species Dicyrtoma fusca. The sequence goes on along the minus strand of JAQFZC010001849.1, from coordinate 5,488 downwards.
ATTAGAAGAGCACATATCAGAAATGTAAAACGATGGAACCCAGCAGAACCATGGTGTAGAGATTTTGGTTATTTGGAAGGTAATAAACTAATGGAAGCGTGTATTTTGCCAGAAGTTCGAACTAAAATAACACAAACTAGACGACGAAGGAACAGGAGCTGCAGACCTAGTCCTTCAGAATCTATGAAAGTGTCAACAGGTTCAATTTAAGGTACTAATTTAAAAACAACATCACCAGAAGTAAAACCAGAAAAGAGACCACAAGGACCGAATAATTTATAGCAGAAGAGAAGAGAATTACCTACGAATAATAACGTGCGTGTTGCAGTGGGACACTGTACAACTCTACTCACAACACCACCAAATGCAAATATTGTAAATAACAAATAATAACAACGAAAACAATATCAATGTTAGTCGTAAGTTGCATTTTGGAAAAGGAGGAAATGAAGATGTGTCAAGTTAAGATGATAGTACAAATAATAATAATAATAATATGGATAATAATAATATTAATAATAGTAGTAAGGTTGAAGATAGTGTAGTTTATACGGAAATCATTGAATTTGTTAGCCCATCTGGAAACCAAATTAATTATTTCAATGAAGGGGAGCAGGTCAACGAGAAACGTAATGTTAAGAAGCAGTGTGAAAAGTCCGACAAAAGTAGTTAGGACTCTAGAGAGGAAAGCGAAAAATTTGTTGGGAGGGAATAAGGAAAAAGAAGGGATAATAAGGAAAAAGTTGATTATTTGATATTTGAAAAAGGTTGAGATTGATAGAGAGATCGAATTGTTAATGGATACGATAAGGAAAAAACGTGTATTTGAACAATATTTAGCGAACTATAATTTTAGACAAAATAATAATGCTAGACATTATAGAACTCAAAATACTTGTAAGATAATAACGGAAGAAGAGAGATTGAAAAAAGAGGAACAGAAGCAAACCGATAGAAAATATGATTTGGAACATCGAAAGTTTGTGGTTGAACAACGAATAAATAGAATAAAAATTGTTAATAATGAAGAAGTTGAAGAGATAAAAGAGAATAAAAATGTTAATAATAATGAAATTGAAAATTTGGAAGATAGTGGAAAAGTTGAAAATGTGAATCTACGAATGGTCTGAGGGGAGGTCGACATCCACCAAAGAAATTCTAGATCAGAAACAGAAAAAAAGGAGATACAGGGAGTGCCATCTTTGAAAAGGACTGGACACAGTTCCCGGGATTGAAAGGAAGGCCGAGGTTTGAATCATCACCACGGGAAAGGAGAGCGTAATTGTTGGAGTAAGGAAGTTATTCCATGAGAAGACGTGCAAGCCAGCTCAACGACATCAAACCGTGCAAGGATGTAAAACTAAGTAGTGCGATTTACATTCAAAGAATTGGAAGTCGTAATAGTAAGTACCAAGCAGCCACTTCAGTATCATGAGTGGACGCGAAGTGCGAACAAGTAAGAAAGGAAGCAGTTGAAAGTTAAAATAATTTTGTTTTCTCGAAAAATATAAATTTGTTTGAAGAAACTACATAAATGTAGTAAAAGTTTTAAAGCTAAATTGATATTGAGTAGTGAGAAGTGTCGGAAGGACAAGTAAGTTCAATAATTATCCTATTTATAAGTAATGTTGTAATTTACTAATTATCACATAGTATTGTATATAATAGCCATTTTGAGAATTCACATACAAATCAGTTCAGACAAAGGAAATAAATAATTTTAAATTCAGTTAGTACATATACATTCATTTATTTTAAATATTATTACAGAACAATAGACTTTAAGTCAATTTAATTAAAACAAGGTTACTATTACCGCGAAAGTTTACCAAACCAAACTGAAAATTCTGAATATACTAATTGTGTTTTATAATACACACAGATTTTTTTTACACAGTAAGTCAATTACATAGTTCATGGCTAAACAGAAATAAATTGAAATAGGATACATAGCAAAACATAGATAATAATTGAGAGACTTGAGAGGAGAACTTTACAACTTTGTTAAACACCTAAATTCCTAGTACCTTGCCTTTGTACCTATACCCAGTGAATTCCGACGATGACAAAGTTAAAGCTGAAGGACGCGATTGGTTCTACAGTCGTGCCGAAATTGAAGACCGACTTCGAAAAAACACTGATAACGTACAAGACAATATGGTTCGGATAATCCAAACTGCAATCAAAATTTTTCAAGAACTTAAAAGAATCAATGTACATCAATTTGCTCACGAAATCATCAATTTGGGAAAGCAATTGATTCATCATTTGGTTATAATAAATGTGTTGGAGCAAGACTCAAAGAAAGATACTGATAACAAGACATTCAGACCAACAGCGGAGATGGTCAAAGTACTAGAAGATTTCTTGGATGAGTCGGTAAAATCAGATGATGCTGTGAAAGAAACGAAAGACCTAACATGTGAATCAACACCATCCAAAGACACTTCAAGCAATGAACTTGCAGATGACGAACATGATGACGATGATGATGACAACGATGGAGAAGATATAAGTAAGCTAAAAATTAAAAAAGCTAAATTTGTTCATCCAAAATGACACTCAAAATTGAAGTATAGAGAAGACGTTGAAGCAAAGAAAAGAGCCAACAGTTCAAATTACTATGAGTCAAAACCAAAGTCAATCGAAAAATCATACCCATCCGTCATGTCAAAATCAAAATCTATGTCAGATCCGAGACTTGAAAAGTCAGTTGAATCAACATTGAAGAATTTGCGTGTTCTAGCGGAATCAAAGCAGAAGGTAATTAATGACGTTCCGTTAAATCAATACATTAATTCGAAGTTAGTAGCCGAGAATATGGCAGAGGCCAAACAAGCCCCAACCGTTCAACAGATACCCAGAGATAACTATTTTGGACCATATGGAGGCCACATCCAAGATAATACGTTACAAGTTACTGTAGCTGACAGAGATCCTGACAATAATGAGAAAGACGAAGAACCGGAACCTTTTGATATAACGCCCGGAGCAAGTTATCTGTATGTTAAAAATTCCATTCGTTATTTGTTAGAAGAACAACTACGTACAGGGGTAAATCATTCAGAAGAGATTGATAAATTTTAGGATCAAATTTAACCATACAAATGTGCAGTAATGAACAGTCAAGTTATTCAACAATATCAAACGTTTCTAAAGCAGCAATGGGATCGTAATAATCAAGAACAAACAATTAAGCAAAGAGAAGAACAACAACGAGTCGAACATCAGATGCAAATCAGTTGTCCAAAACATTCTTTTTTTAAGAATGCACCTTTACAGTGATCCTTAAATCCTAAAAATCCAAAATCCTATTTATCCAAAAGTTCAAAGTTCAAATCAAAAGAATATAAATTATTTTGATAATATGCTTTTAATAGAATTCATTTTACAGGAAATAGTATATTTTGTAATGAATTTAGTATATTCTTACCGATCAAGATCAAATTTTTTCAGGGAAAAATGTTCGAGAAATCAAGTCATAAAGAAGTATTTACAGTATAGGAGATGCAGAAAGTAAGTGTGACTGAGTAATTGTTATAATTTATTTGCTATGTATTAACTAAATAATTTTAATTTTTTAAAAGTACCTACGTTAATCAAAAAAATATAATTACTAAAGGACATAAAACTTCATCGAAAATCAACATCAACATCTAATTATAAATATGTCGTTTATGTAATAATATTATTTCAAGAATTGTTTTAGTTAGTAGTTAAGTTTTAATTTTTACGGATCAATGTTCAAGGCTAAGAAATTAATTATTATAGATTTTTTTAATTATATGAAGGTATTAAATCATTATTGTACTTATAAGGTACAAACGAATGAATTTGTTTCCAAGAAGACTAAAAACGTAATCGGTAGAGTAAGTGACATGAATTTAGTTAATGGTGAATTAATATTATTGTTGTAACGAGACGAAGGAAATAATGAGTTTTAATTACAAGTTATTTTAAAAATGAATTACCGACAATGTTATATTTTAGAAGAATTATCCATTTACGGTTATTATTATTTTACTACGTTAATATGAATTTTGAGGTCAAAATTAATTTTAAAAGGGGGCGTGTGAAGTAGTTAATATTAGTGTAAGATTGAGAAGTACGGTAGTTAGTGAATCGGAGTATTGCAGTGGAAGTTGATAGATGCGCGGAGCGAAGTGTGCAGTGGAGATGAGGAGTGAAGTGGATTGAGAGGCAGAGACACAGTCGGCATCGGGACAGCGAGTGAGCTAGTAATACTGTATAATTAAAGCGAACGAGCTTTTGGATTTATATTTGAATTTGGATATTTTGTGAAATCAATAAAGACCTTTTAAGGCATTGTGAATCAGATGCTTTACGAAGATTTGTGTTCATCATTTAATCAATCATTTACTCGATCAAGAGTATTTATTATCATTAGTTGTAATTGATAAAAAATAAATAAATAGATAGAGGAAAGATTCCAGATCTACGGTTTGAGCCGCAAGGCTTCAACCTCTTGCCATGGAAGAGTCAAGCGAGTGCATAAATAGTTGAACATGAGACTTGATTTCATCTCCTATATTATCATCGAAATAATCATAATTAAATATTCTAGAAATAACTAAAATACTAATCGTTTCCTTGGATTTTTACTCGTGGAAAGATAACTGGAACAGTACTAAATTTATCCAAAGTTTTAGAGCGGGTCTACCAAGAAACGTATGTAGAGGAAAAGCAGTCAACCTTGAGGGAAAGAATAAACTATGGAGGAAACAAGAAAGTGCAGAGTGTGACATGTGTGGGCAAGGTACAGAAGACGTTTCACATAATGTGTGTATGCCCGCACTACAAGCCCCCAAGAAGTAAATTTCTTCAAAAATATTTATCATTCAATGTGTCTAAACTAAATAACATTGTACGAATAACAAAATGTATTACAAATTTAACGGACGTAAAGCACATATATAATTTTTGGGACGAATCACTGAGAATAAGAAGGCATTTTAAAAACTGTTTTTGTAACTAATGGTTAAAACGAAAGGTCTATAAGAATAATCGTAGCATTTCTAAAGTAAGAAACAATTTAAAAAAACAAACTATAACTAACTGATACAGAGATCTCGTAGAACTAATACTTTCATACTTAAAACTGTTTTTACTGTAAGTTTTTAACTAATGCATTTACTGATGCCATGACAAGATCCAAGGGTCAATTATTATCAATTATTATCATAATTTCAATTTAACAATACACTTGTAAATACTATACCAACACGTTGTATGGGCTGTGATCAAATCGACAAAATAAAATAAAATATTATTATTATTACATAAATGGCCCCTGAGGTCAATAGTTCATTATTGTTCGAGTTAGGGAGTATGAGGTAATAAAAGAGTGGTCCCTGAGGTCAATCGTTCATTATTGTTCGAGTTACGGAGGTTCAGGTAATATATGGAAGGCTCTTAAATTTTATCCGGGATTTGATGCAGTGACCGGTGGTGCGGTGTGGCTTGGAAA
>JAQFZC010001848.1:0-26400 GCA_034695205.1 Dicyrtoma fusca | reverse complement strand
TCCCCCCAAGGGGTGGTAGTAGCCGTCCGGGGACGAGAAGAAGCTCCGACCCACCGGCGTGTACGTCATGGACGGCAAATGCCGCATTACCACGTCCAGAGCCTGCAAAATAATCAAATTTTATTTTTGGCTCCGCAGTCTTACGCCTCAGCAAACTGAGTTCTGGAGAATAAGCGCGTTCAGAAAGACTAATCAATGAATCATGGGGATCAAGTGATATAAGTTCTCATCATCACAGATGAAAAGATATTCCAAAGTGTTCTAACGAGAACACAGAAGCTCACCTGAATAGCGTCATAGGGAATTGTTCTTGAGCGACCTTCCAAGGCTTCTTCCAGCGCATAGAGCGACACTCGAGCCACCCACTTAATCTGAACACGAAAGACGCGGTCCTTCCCCTCTCCTGGCAATGTCACCTAGGAACAAGAAAAAAATTCAAAATAAATTAAAAATTATTATTTTCATCATAGAATATTGATATGAATAAAATGTAATGATGGGACTGGTGACTTACTTCGAGATCAACTTTGTCGTTGCCGATGGGGAGGGGGTCGCGGGTGTAGAGGTTGGAGCGTCCGTCGAAGACGGGCTTGAGAGTTCCGAATATCTTTGAGTAAGCGTGGACCATGGTCTCGATGATCTCCCGGTTGACCTTCCGCGGGCATTTGTCGGGCTGAATGGAGACGTCGTAGTGGTGGATGAAGCCGCGGGGCATGGAGATTTGGAAGTGATTGGCCTTGAGGATGATGGGTCGACCTTCATGACCCAGATTGGGCCGACGTGGACAGAGGAAGATAGGCATGTCTGGTGAGGTAGGTGGTTGCTGGAGGGGGGACGTGGGGGGGATGATCCCAATGGCTCCCGGAGGAACCGCCGTGGGGGGCCCTGGATGGCCAGGTGGACCCGGAGCTAAGGAGGTCAAAGGCAAATTAGAAACCTCCATTTCGAAATTCGGTGTACCGATAATTAAGGGAGCTTTACAGATTGTAAATTGAGTGTGAGGTGCACTTACGCTGAACAGGAAACATGTTGGTTGGTGGCTAAGTAATATTTGGCAGGGAGTGAGTAACCTATGGATGACCTAGTGCTAGTGTCGTTGACTTGTAGAGATTTCTGTTGAGTTGGTGAGTGTGGCTGTTGGCGAATACTGAAGTCGGTGATGAGAAGGGCACTTGGGGAAATTGGCGTAAGCTTCCTTGTAGTCACAGAAGGGTTGAAATAAATGCAAGAATTACCCTTGCCTCGTCACTCAGCTTATTTCCACTCTTAACTACGAGCTAATACAATTGAGTCTAATGTGGTCGGTGGAGGGGGTTGCGGAGGTTTGATTTCGAGTCCGCAGCCTCTTCCAGGGTCACTCACGTGACGAAGGAGAGATTTGAGGAGTAATACGAGGAAGGCTCATATATCCATGGAGACGATCTTCTTGGCTACTGCGAGTGCTCCAGTCTCTGTCCCTCCGATCATCCTCCGGATCAGCACTTGGCAACCTTCTTGGCCACTTCCTCCCAAAATAAATTCTCCAGTTAACCTGCAAATCAAGGGACACGGAGCCACGAGTTATTTTTTTTCACCCTTTCACCCAACATACACATGGCGTCTCCTTGGATGTCAGAAGCGAAATGAGTCATTTACAGATTATCCAAGGGCGCATACTCATTTCGCTTCTTAACCGAGGATTAATTGGGGGACGAACATGAAATATGAGTTGACGGGATTTAAACATTGTAGCTTTCAAACTTCAAAGGATCAAGAAGTCAAAATTATAACAATTTCATTTACCTCCAACCTCAAAAAGTCACAAGTGTCAAAACTTAAAATAAGCCCTTTGAAAAAGATGAAAACCTAAAATTCAAGTTAGAAAAAATGAGAGATTTTGAGAAAGACTTTCTAGGACAGACAGGACATAATGGACATGCTATTGGGTGGCTAGTCACTAGTAAAGAAGGTTGAAGGTGAGGGTCCTAAATGTGCGTAGGCTCGGGTGTTTTAATGAATGAAGGACTTTTTTTTATTGAAACAGCCAAGACGTATTGGTGATTGGTAACAATGAAAGAGTAATAAATTTCTACAATCAACAATAGCGATTCGTGTGGGAACGGAAGGCGATAGCCTCTGCACATAGCTGCTTCCCTACTAACTACAAATTAACTAATGACTGTAAGCTGAGCACAAAAGAATGCAATTAATGGTCAAGACTTACCTTTTGTAGTGATTTGATGGACTCTTGACTGAACTTTGTGAACTGCTCACTGGTGTAATTAATAATTAATTTGTGGATGAAGTTGTGAAGTGGTGGTGGTGACACTGGTGACTGAGCCTCTCTCGTCGTTCGCCTCAGTTTTTGAACTTGACTGGTTTGATTGTTGAGGGATTAATTTGATGGCCGAAAGTAGATAAATATTGTGGAATGTGTGTAACTGTAAATAAGTGGGCCAGGAGTTGAGACGTTGAGGACGCGCGGACCAGCCAAGGTGCAGTTTGGTGACTGGCGTCGGTTGCTGACTCAGTTGTTGATGGACGAAGTGGGCCCAGTGGGGGTGTCGGTGGTGGGACAGCGGGGAGACTTGTATGCGTGTGGCGGGTGGTTGGTGACCTTTGTGCTTTCGGATCGATTGTTGGAATTGATTGTTGAGCCAGGAGGGCGATGGCAGGCTCAGCTCAGGCTCCGCCACAGAATCAAACTCCTTCCGTCTTCCTTCCTCGCAGTCACAGAGGCCCACTCCTCGCCGCCCTTCCTTCAAGCTCCTTTCCTCCCTTCAATCCCCTTCCTCTCTCCTACTCGCCTTCCCTTCCCTCCACTGCTCCACTCACCACTCACTCAACTGGCCTCAGGAGGGAGCGACGCCTGCTATACCTTTATAAGACAAAATCAATGCGGATATGCTTGTAGCAGCCTGTATGCATATGCAGGGACTGAGACGACTGAGACGGGAGCGTCTGGGCCGATTGAATGCATGAGTGAGGAGTGGAGTCTGTGGAGTGAAGTGCGAGAGGCGAGGAGAGCGAACATGGCTGCTGCTGCCACACGCTTCCGCCCCCAAACGCCGACCACCCGTCGCCCCGACGCCCCCCAACCGCCCCTCCACAACACACGCCACCCTCCCACCCAACCTCGCCCCAAAAACAACCCAGGCTGGCGCTGGAACGAAGGCGAAGCTCTGGGGCAAGTTAAGTGGCAGACACGTCACACAAGTATGCACGTCTCCTTCCTTCCACACCTCGCCACTGCTCCACCAGGGCTTCCAAATATTACACAAATATTATTTATTTTTTATTTTAGTTGCCCCACAAAACCTTCTCTGTCTTTCACCATAGCTTTCGTAGCCTTGTCATCTTCATTCTATTTCAATATCTTATGCTTGCCTTTTTATTTAAATTCCACCTAATGTCCTTATCATTTTCCCCATTTTTCACACCTGTCAATTTTTATGTTTTGGACGTTTTGTAATAACTCGGGTTGGTGTGCCTAATTATGATAAAGACTTAATTGAGATGATTCATCATTTTAATCAGAAATGTTGGGTGAAGCGGTTGTGTGGAGTGTGTAGCGTGAGGTGATATTGGAGATGCCCCTGCGTCTGGGATTGGGGCGGGAGAGGCGTGGCCTGATGGTCAGTGTCCTCTCGTCCAAGTTTAACGGCCACTCTGCCTCAGTCGCCTCGCTTCCCTCAACACGCCTCAGTCGCTTTCTTTTGACCGAGAAAGAGCGCTCAGTCGCCTCCTCGCCCCTCTCGCCTCTGTCGCCTCTGCCATCGAAAGAACATCTGCGGAAGCCAGCTTCTCCCTCGAGCTGAGTCAACTCACAATTAAAAACAAGCAGAAAATAGATGGACAAAGAGAATCAACTTGAATGGGAAACTGAGCCACAATATGGAACGGCAAACGCGGAGGCCAAAGCGGAGGGAAAACTAAGCAACAAAACAACCAAAGCCATGAAACCAGACGAGCACCAGACGCTCACCCCAACACAGTCTCACACATGAAAATAAAACATGATTACATTTACTCAATTCAATGGCACACGTGGCTAAAATTGAAATAATCCAATTTGCTAATCACTAATTTATTCTATTACCAAGTCTGTCACTTTACCCTAAAAGCTCCTAAACCTCATTATGCATCCATTCAGGAATTATTATTTTCCTTCCCGACGAACCACGAAGGAAAACCTAAGCATGCTGTATGTAATAATTATAATATTATAATCATACGTAATGAGTAATGTACTTTAACTTCAGAAATTGTTTTCTGGTCAGCGGCAGTTGTTTGTTTACGTATGCAAGCGATAAAGCGATTTGAAGAGGTCCGTGTATATAAAGCCTTGAAGCCAAAAATAGATCCTCGAATCGAAAGCGTAAACGTGGGCTTGGAATATAAATAAACGGGCTAACGGGCTAATACTTAAGTAACGCATTAATTGGGAGTAAAGAAATATTTGTGGAGTGGAAGGACAAAACTTTCCATGTTTAAATTCCATCCCACAAATACACTTTATTATTGTGGCACATTTAAGAGTACTCTTTAAATACTCTTAATTTATTATTATAAAATAATAAACTACTTGGGGCCGTCCATAAATTACGTTTGCATTTTTCAAACATGTTCTGCCCCTTCCCCCAAAAGTTTGCATTAAATAACATTAGCTTAAATGGAAGCTCCAGCCCCCCAGCTTCCGTCGTTTGGAAACGTCATTTATGGACAGCTCCTTGGAACTATGAGGTTGTGGCACACAACCACGAAGCTTGTACAAATTACTTGACGCTCTTGGGTTGGGTTGTGCGCCGGAAATTGAGGGTCCCTGTCTCCGCCCCCACTACCATATTGTATGAGGTAATATTTGCAAGCGTCCTCATTCCAGACACCAACTAAGGACGGATGGACTTGAAGGGAATTAAGGATTTCTGGGGATGGGAATTTATGGAAGCTCCCCTGGCCGTGTCCTGCACATCTGTTAATACCGGCAGTGAGAGCAAGGGGCTCTTTCTTGGTTACGTCTATTGTTGAGAGTCAGCTACATTAACAGCCTTAAACGGTGTAGACTTTTTCTTTGTGAAAACGCGATGATAACGCTGAGGTGATTTGTGGGAAGTTCCTTGGGCTTTGGACTGTTACGCGAGCAGACGCAGTTGAGTTTAGAGTGACGTGCAGAGAAATTCAGATTTTTTCCCGCCAACCCCAAACACACGAAACCAACTCAATCAACTTGCCAACTTCTCGTCGGTCTCTTTCTATTATTCTATTCTCTACATTACTCTACAATCTACAAGGGAGTTGAACGGATAACGGAATCCCTTCTTCCCTTCGCTAGGCAACCAGAAGATCACTTTTTAGTTAAAATTATAATTAAGTAGAAATTAACTTTAATTCCACCCTCAGACCGCTCAACGGAACTTCACTGTCAGTTTTCAGTGTCCAGTCAAGTCCATCGGAACTGAAGAATTGAGAAACCAAGGTTCAAGCACTTTCACTTTCAACTCCAGTTTTCCTTTATATTTTTAAACATTTTATTTTTTATTCCTTTTAAATTACATTACAATTTTATTTACTCACTAAGTCATTCAAATGATTTAATTAAGCATTCTTTCACTTTTGGGCTCTTCCAAAGATGACACTTGACACTAAGAGAATAACTTTTGCAAGTGTTGAGTGTTGACAACAATCAACAATCAATGTTGACATACATATCAGATCCAGGTCAGAATGATCACATACTGTCAACTGCTGACTGCATACTAGTAGCTGGTAGTACAGTTGACAGTAGTAGCAGTAGTACAGTTGACAGTAGTAGCAGTAGTACAGTACTAGCTAGTACAGTACTAGCATACTAGTACAGTACTAGCATACTAGTACTGCAGTACACTTTAAGCATTAGCATGCTTAAAGGCCACAGTGATTAATTTACATGATTTAAAGCGGACAATAACCTAACAATGAACAAGTGACCCAGTCACCAGTAGTTCTTGCGGCTCTAATTAATTTTCTTTTCTTTCAGATCCCAGTTCCTGTCACTATAGTCTCTTGGTCATTCCAAGGTCACCCCTGGGTCAATAATCGAAAGGTCGCCTTATCCAGCACTGACCATGTCAATGGAGCAGACCACCACGCTGTCAGACAGCAGAATGTGCGGTGTGACTGGATCGGGAGTGGCTGCCGGAGGGACGGCTAAGGAAGAGTTCCGAGTTGTTCGTCGGGTGAAGACGGAGAGTCAAAACGTTGACCTGGACGAATCCATTCGGCGGAGGAACCGACTTATTCTCAAGGAGGTCGTGTCAGTGGTGGACAAGGCGATGGAGGGTCGTCACCGACTCATCCTCGACTTCATGAAGGAGAAGAAGCAGGGACTGGGTCAGTCACGAGCCACAAGAGCACTTTGAATTCCTGTTCTTCATTTTCATTGGCATTTTGTCATCTTTTGAATTCCCTTTAACTTTCTTTTTTTACTGTGTTTCTTTGTGGTGTCCCTCAGAGGAGGATGAGCGGAGGCGGGAGGAGCTTGGGAGGGCGGAGGCAGAGGTGGAGGCGCTGCGGAGGGGGAACGAGGCGAAGCGACGGACAATCCAGGCGTTGGAGGCAAAGCTGGAGGCAAGCAAGAAAATGCCGGAACTGAACAAGCAGCTGAGCAAACTTCACAAACTCCAGGAACAACACGGTAACCGGGCATTTCTGACAATTTTCATTCTTAGTTTATTTTTTACATTTGACCAACCTTTTCTTTTTTTCTGTCTTTTCAAACAACTATTCTATTTCCTTACGTAGGGTGAAGGCTTGCAATTGTGATCGGCTGATAAATGTGGTCGCCCCCGTTTTCACCCAGTGTCAAATGTCAATCGAAATCTGGCATATACTCAGTAATTGTGTTCAATTTCGGTTGACCGTTGACACTGGGTAAAAAAGGGGGCGACCACATTTATCAGCCGATCACAATTGCAAGCCTTCATCCTACGTTTGTAGATTCAAGATTCAAGAATAACTCTTTCTGATTCATTGGGACGATGACAGTGCTAAATGGTAAACACTACTGATCAATGGATCCGTTTTTACTCTTTTGAAATTAATCTTTAGCGTGTACTTGTACACCCTGTGTTTCGCTTGACACATGCCACCAGACCTGTTATATGCCAAAGTGTGCTCTATTGCTCTACGTACCCTTCAGTTGCCAGCATTGACAGCTCAAGTAGTTTTCAAAGCGTCAGGGTTGCGTTTTAATTGTAAAATATAAAATCATGTAATTCCAGATTTTGCAATATAAATAAATATAATAAAGGCAAACGAAAACTCTCAATTGCTTTCCATTTTCCAGTGATTAGTTTCGTCGTCCCAATGAATCAGAAAGAATAATTATTATTGAATCTTATTAATTATTGAATTAAAAAATCCCTTCCACTACCACGAAGGCTACTTGCGTCATAAACGACCATTAATAAGTTAATTTTATGTTTATGTGGTATGCAATAGCAGAAAAGTAGCAAGTTTAAAACTTTGTACCGTAAATCGTGTGATAGTAACTAGGGTCTTGGGTAATTCGGGGTTCATTGGAGAAAATAGAGCAAGGCACATTTTATATCACCCACACATGCCTATTCTGTTTTGGCACTCGGGAACATTCTTTCCTACAACCGCGAACCGGGAAGAATGTAGGTCAGTGAGTTGTCGAGTGTGTAAAGTTGTTGATTGTTGATTTTGTTTGTTGCTTAGGAACGATGTTGGCGCAGGTGAAGGAGCTGGAGGATGAGCAGAGGAAGTACGAGGAGTTGGAGGAGGCGCTGGGCGTGGCGTACGTGGGGAAGGTGGAGGAGGAGGGGGAGGAGTCAGACCGCTACCTCGTCATCGTCTCCCGTATCCATCCCCTCTTCCCCCAAGACCCCTACTACGTCTACTTCTCCGCCTTCCACTTCACCCACAACGGCATTCAATTCACACGTGAGCTCCATTTATTCAACACCCACTTTCCATCATTTCCCTTTTCAAAGTCTAAAAGTATTTTCAAACAGCCATTATCTGGTTGTATACGTTTTGAAAGAGTCTGCTTGCATATTTTTCATGCTTTGGAAAGTTTAAAATTTTTTGCATCTTGTAATTATGTTTTTGAAATAGTTTTGATTTAATTTTCGCATGTTAAGCAGAGTTGCATCTGTTCCATTGGACTATTACTTGACCTTTGACGTGCAATTGATTGCCTTTGATTGTTTGTTTATGCAGCTGTGAGTGTGGAACCCGCCTTCCCTGAGTTCCAAGTGTTGAAGGAGGAATTCCTGGACTCCGCTGACCTTCCCGGCTTCATCGCCCGCCTCTCCCACTTTTGGAAGAGAGACGCCGGGACGGAAGCGAGTCCCCGCCTCGCCACGCCCCGTCGCAACACGCCCCACCAACACAGACGCTCACTCAAGACGGAGAAGGAGAAGTAGCCCCCCTTCCCCCCCCCCCACTCTCATCTCTAAATCTCAACCACCTCGCCTTTCCCATTTACCATTTTATTGATTTGATCAATTAATTATTCCGTTTCTACATTTTACATTTTGCCCATCATTCCTTGTTTTCTATTTAATTTCCTTCCTTTAGTCTCCATGGGCTTAGAATTAGAAATGAATTCATCTGTGCTGTATTTATTTAAATCGTTTCTGTGTATCTACTTTAATGAATAGCTTTAAATGAGGAACTCAATGTGTTTTTCGAAAGAGTGGATCGGCAGTGTGCCTTAATTAATGTTAGGTGATAATTTTGTAATCTTTTGTATTTGGCTTACTTCAAGTGAGCAGTATCTAATTGCGTGTCTGTAACTTTGTAATACCTTTTGGCTCTTTTTGAAAATAAATAAAAAAAAAAAAATAAATTAAATAAAGACTCACTTGTCATTTCCACTCCTGGCTACAGAAGTGCCTGCGTGTAATATAATGTTAGTGGTGTTAATTATTACAACCTTCTCTCGTGAGCTCTCGTGGCAGGAGTGAATTGAGAGGTGGCAATGAATCGTTTTGGACGGAATAAAGAAAGCATGGATGTTGTTGGGTGAGGTCACTTGTTTCCACACTTTCGCACCTTCACCACTCACTCTCACTCAGTCTCACTCTGTCACTGGCTCAACGGTCCACTGCAAAGAAAGGCATAGGAAAGCAGAAATGATTTGTGGATGCATGGGTGCCGTGGGGCAGGTTGAGATGGTCGATAAATAAGTAAATTAAATGCTTGCATCGGTGTGACAGTGGCTCCTTGGCAGCTGCTGCCGTCCCCTTGGCCAGTGGGAAGTAAAAGTGGATTTGAAAAATTGATAGCTGAGGAATGAAATGTAAAATGAATTGAAGAATGGCTGGGAGTGGTTCGAGTGAGTAAGTCTTGTGGTTGTTCAGTTCTATTCTAGTCCAATGTTTATCCCCCCCCTTGTATCCCCCCTTGCCCCTTTTGCCCGTGTTGTGGGTGTGGTTTGTTTTGTGGACGGCGGAAGATGAGTGTGGTTCCCACGGGACAAGGAAGCGCCACTCTCACTCTGTCACTCCAAGAATAAATTAATAACAATTCCCACATGCTTGTCACTCCTGGCTCTCTTTTAGCGCTTAGCATTGACCCAGCGGCAGAGGAACGTCCACAAATGACGTCGGCACTTTCGTCTCAAGGACTGGTTGAGTGAATGGAGGCGACGGCTGTTGTTGGTGGACGCGAGTGGGGGACGGCCCCCGGGGGAAGCGATTGAGGATAAAATGGGAAATTGATGGGAAGATGGAAATAATTATCTTGTTTGCTTTGTTGATGGGGAGAGAAATTAAGGGCGGCAGATTCGCTAATTAGACTTTTATTTTACTTTTAATTGCTCCGTCGCTGCTTTGTCCGGAAATTTTTCCATTTGCTCCTCTCGTGCTCGATTCATTTCATTTCTGTCCACTGCTGTGTTTATCTTATTTGCACATTTGCAGGTGGATTGTCGTGATCTTGGTCCTCGTGGCTTGTGTGCGAGTCTTTTGGCCTCTGATGTGCCTGCGATTACTCCTGTGCCCAATCATGCGTGTAATTTGCATTGCTAATGTCCCCCCCCCCAGCAGCGTCCCCCCCAGTAATGTCCCCCGGCAGAAGCAAGTAGACGCAGGCAGCAGGTGGTTCTCGTCTCTTGTGTGGAGTGAACTCGTCTGTCCGCTTTTATTGCTCCCACTCGCACCACTGCAGCCACTGCCACCTCAGCCGCTGCCACCACCAACTCCAACAAACGCAACTCCATCAACAACCAACGCAGACACAACAATGCCAGAAGATGAGACAAATCTGAGCGACGAGAACAAAATTCAATCACTTTGCCGTCCACTGGCCAAGGAAGCACAACTCAGGCAACAAACTCCCGCCAACTTAGGCGTCACCCGGCACGACAGCCACGTGAGTCCAGTCACGCCCCCCGTCGCCCCTCCCCTCACCCGCACTTCCTCCCCCACTCCTCCAACTGCTCCGACCCCACCCGTGGGAGCGGGGGCGGAGTGTCGTATCCTGGTGTCTTAAGAAGCAAAAGTATTTAATTGCTCACTTGCTCCTTAACTCACATTCTCCTTGTGGTTGGTGTGTGGGGGAGGTGAGTGAGTGAGGGGAGGGGCGAGGGGTAGTTTTGCATTAATGTGACTAATTGGTAGTAAAGGCAGATTGGCCCCGGAGGGATGAAGCGAGTTCCTTTCTAATGAACAACTCTTGACACGTGAGAAAGTGGCCGTCGCAAGTTCAAGTCTTGATTAATTGTGAGTGAATTTCTTGCAAAGTTAATTGAAAATAATAAAAGAAAGGTGAGTGAGAAGTGAAGGGAAGCAGTTCGTCCAGGAAAAGGTCGACGTTCTTCCAAATAATTAATTAATTAATTAATTAATTAGTAATTAAGTGATACATAGTGCGGTGGAGTGCGTGTGAGTGGGAGGAGTTCGGAAGGGAGGGACATGGCCCCTTGTTGTTTAAAGTGCAGTGACCCCGAAGGGAAGAAGAAGCAGTTGCCACCCCCAGTGCTTGGAGAGTGAGAGGGGGTGAAGAGGGTGAAGAGGGTGAAGGGGGTCAAGTGGACTGCGGACCCATAAATTCGGTGAAAAGTGAGAGCGGGAAAGAAGTGGGAAAGATAGGATCGGTAGTGCGGGGGGTGAATAGTTGTTGGAGAGTGATTGCGGGGGGAGGGGGTTGCGGGGGAGTGGTTGGGGGATGGAGTGGGCGTTGGGGGGTGGAGGGTGATGGCGAGCAACAAGGATCTGTGGATGGAGTGGACGAGTCTCCCCACGAACAGCCACAGCTGGACACCCCAAGGTAGATTTATTTATTTTATTTTATTATTTATTGAGTCATTAAGCCAGGAGTTGTCCACAAATTACACCCACCCTTCACATCCCCTCCCACCTATTGCCGTAATGAAGTTGGAGCTCCAAGCAACGTTTTATTTAAAAAAAACTCTATGAAATAGTAATTATTATGTCATTGGGATGAAAACCCCCATGAAAACCGAAAAGACCCGCCTCACGCACCTAAACTCAAACCCCGGTTTCATTTCACTTTATTTTTTACACCCGCTTCAAAGAAGCTGCAATAAGTTTGTGTACAATTTTGTAAGGAGCAAAAGGGCCTGAGTCCCATGTTGAAAGACAGACCCATTTAAATGAACCTTGTTTGTAGGACTGAGCGTCAAGATTTGCAGAACTTTAGGCTGTTGTAGTGCTTTGGAGTAAAAGTTAGTTTGTCCTTTGGGAAATAGTGAAAAAGGGAAAATGACTTTGGGATTGTCGGTAAATTCGTGGCTTGGAAAGTGGACCCCAGTAAATTGACCGCCATTAAACCCGACATTCGGTAAATGCTTTAGTCGGCAAATTGGTCGTTCTTGAAGCTGGTCAGTTGAGTTTTAAAATATCGGATGCATTTCTTTTTTGTAAACACAAGCTCCGTCGCACAATTGCAAATGAAATATTCTGCATAATAAAAACTTTTTGGGAAAAAAAGTTAGCAAAAACGTGATGAGTCTAAGCAAGTAATTATTAAATTGTTTCCTATGCAGCTGAATGCTTATACCTAGTTAAATTAAATTAAATGCTTAACCAGCTACTTAAACGTCTGCAACTACAAAATGAAATGAGCAATAATGAACTAAAAACAAAAAAAATAAATGTAAGAATTAATAAGAAAAAGAGGAAAGAATGAATAATTTAAATTGATTGTTAACTAAACTGCAGCTCATGATTTGTTATTTTCCCCAACCTTGGAATGCATTGGACGTAAAGAGTGAAGCCTTTGGTTCTCGCCGTAGCTTTCAATTCGGTTTACAAGGCGAGCATCCACGTCCGCCAACGGTGCCTTTAATGGCGGATGTGGAATTTACTGCTGGCCAATTTACAACTTCTAATTTCGGGAATACCTGCAAACGCATCTTTTGGTTGCTCTTGTGGGGAATCGCATTGGAGAGGACCCCCTGCAAAACTAACCCTTCACAGGGAATCACTTAAAGAATAGGAGGGGATGGAGGGGATCTGGAGGGGATTGGGAGGAGGATGGAGGAAAGAGTGGTGTGTGGTGTAATTGGGGAAAGTGGGTGTGGGCATTGGAGGAGCTTGGGACACTTTGGTGCTTGTGAGGCATGTCGGGGCGTCACTTTGGCGCTGGACTGACGATGTGACGAGTTGCCTTGACCGCAGATTCCCACGGAATCTTTGCAGAGCCACTCATGCAAATGCGGCCACTTGTCCGCAATTGAGGACGCTCTTGCATTTTTTATTCCATTTGCCCATTTTCAGTCCATTCCTTTGCAACTCCAAGTCTGTCCTTGGAGAAGAAGATGGAAGCAAACCGTCGTAATCGACTAATTGCTAAAAATACGACAACAACAACCCTTCACATTCTCCATTAATCTCGTTGTGGCGAGGAGTGCATTGGGAAGAGTGTCCGATTGAGTCTTGGAAGAGGCTGTGATGTGGCAGGTAAACAAGTGAAGATTCAGTGACGAGTGGGGATTCAAGGACAAATCGGAAAAAAGGACAAAAATTAAATACAAAAAAGGGTCAAGTTGCAGAAGAGCATGGAGACAGGCGGAGCAGTAGTGGGATGGATGTTTACAATGCGCAAAAACTAAAAAAATAAAAAAATAAAAAATGGGCTCATGGGATTTCGTAATCCTGTGTTTTTGTGGGCCGAGCACCCTCGAACACAAATGTGGGGAGCAGCTGAAATGACAGGGAACGAAAGCAAGCATCCCCTTCCCCTTAGCCCGGGGTTTGTGAAAATGGGTCAGAATGATTGACCATCATCAGTGACCAACTGAATGACAGGGAATTGAGTTTGTGAGGCTATCATTGACAGAAAAACAAATTGCGTAACCGCAGAATCTTCCTTTCCTTCAACACACGAACGAAGCTAATTAATGACGTCTATTTTTATCTTTTATTTTATCTCCTTTATGAGGATTTCAATGCCATCCTGCATTTGGGATTTCTTTGGCTGCTGGACGATGTGGTGGTCGTGATGCCGGAGGACATTTTCATTTATTTTTAGCTCGTTGTGTGAGACAGCGTTGGGATTTGGGGGATTGTTGGGTGTTGGACAGAATGGCTTGTGACAGATGCGATTGTGCATTATGCGTCTTTGTTGGGGCAACGGCCGGGTCTTCCCATGCACTTGAACAGACACACTCGAACAGACACACTTGAACACACACTCGAACACCTCCAAGATGAAGTAAGCGCTGATCTTGACAAACATTGTCTTTGGGAAGAATGAGATGAAAAATAAAAAATAAAAAGAGTGCGGGGCCATTAAGGACGTGGCGTCACTCGAGAGCCACTTGCTTTGCGTAAGAGTGCAAAGGAGCAACCTTTGGCCTCTTGGCGAGTCAAGTAAACCACAAATTACAAGACGCTTATTTACTCACCCACCAAACACATTCACGCTTACACAATCCGCCCTTCTTGTCACCTTTCCAAAAATATTACAACAGTTTTCAGTGGGCCAACATCTTACTCCTAAAAGACTAGTTATGATCATTTTGAAAAGGTGAATTTCTGGAATTGACACTTTTCCAAAGCACTGTCTCCGAGTCTTGGGAATAGGCTGCAGTGTGTCACTCACCTGAGAATATTCTCAAGAATGAATGTTGTGTGGGCGGTAAGATGTGGCGAGCCCCTTCGTCTCTCCTCACTCCTGTTACACAAGCGACGGAGTGACTCAGCGCTCACTCATTGTTGTAGGTGTCAAGTTGATTTTGTTGCTGATGGTGCGAGTGTTGGAGGCTGAGACGAAGATGCGATGACGTCGTTGAAGGGCCAAAGAGTCCAACGTACTTTCCATCCCATTCTTGCCACACAACAATTTTTTTGCGTCTTCAGCCACGAGAGGCTAATTTGCCAAGAGTGCAATAATAATGCAATGCCATTCAGTGAAGCAACCACGGCAGGCAGGGGCTCTGCATAAGTGAGGACGCTTCGTATTTTATAATTTCCACGTCCCCGTCCAAGCCCTGCACTCCCTTCGTTCTGCCTCGTAATTTGTGTTGGGACCCTTGGAGTAAAAATAATGTTTGTGTGGTTGGTGGTGGCTGCTGGTGTCGGGCTAATGACTGCTCACATGATTGAGAAATGGGTTTCCCAACAAAATAAAAAGCGAAAGAGAAGGTGAATGTGAGTGGGGTGGAGGGGAGGGGGTGGGGGAGGGGGAGGGGAGGGGGTTGATAAGAGTGTGGTTGGAGTGACGAGATAGTGCTTGGCCACTCCGTCTGCGTCTGCCTTCACTTGTCGTCCACTTTCTTGCGTGGCCCACTTCGTCTTCATTTCCATACTCGACAGCCGCCGCAGCTGCAGCCTACATTTCCACTCTGACCAACATTCGCGTCCACATTCTTCAAACATTCTTCCAAACATTCTCGCATTCTCTCCTTCTTGGGGGCTTCTTTCGCAAACAACTCTCGCCTTCCTTTCTCCGTCTATTCCCACCGGAGGAGACTGCACTCACAATAAGGGAGTGGAGGGGATGGCGGGGGAGAGAGCGGAGGGGGGAGGAGGAGGAGGAGGCGGGGAGGAGATGGTGCCTCCTCCGTCCTCCGCCACTGCCATTGCCACCGCCGCCCGAGTGAGGCGGCCGCCAATCCCGCCCCTCACCAAACGAACCTTCGACGGCATCACAGGTCCGTGGATTTATTAGAGGAGGGGGAAAATCGGGGGGAGGGGCATTGCTGGAGGGAAATAGACTTTAATAATTGTTTGATTTTGTGTAGACGTGGAGGTGTGTGCGGAGCTTGGACGGACGTTGCTGGACCGGAACGAGGAGCTGGAGCGGGAAGTGCATCTCCAGCAGAACCAGATCGACGACCACCTCCAGCAGATCCACGTGAGACATTCAAATTAATTTTAATTCCGAGTAGCTTAGCTGTCAAGAGTCACAAGATATTGTCAATTAGCTCATCTATGAGGGACAGTCCACAAATTACCTTGGCCCGTGTTATTAAGGACGAGAGGGGTCTGTGTAGGACCTGTCCATAAGTATTGCCCTTGGGATTTTTACTCGAGTTTTTGGAAGCCCTCTGTTTTGCGTAGGATTATTTTAAGTAAAGGCTCCAACCGCCCTCTTCTGCAGATGCTACTCTCATTTATGCAGAGCCCCTAAATGCCAGAAATCCCATTTAATGTCCAATTGATCCCGTTGTCCAAGAAATACCCGGGAGAGACGAGGAATAATAAAAGAGGTGACATTTTGGTCCCGAGGGGCACATTGAGAAGTCTTCCAGTGAATTGAGAGAGCGAGCAGGAGGCGCCTTCCATTAATCACCTCATCCATTCTACTGCCCTTCCTTTTGAGTGCGGTTTGCGGTTTTTGTAGTTTTGACAGTCAGTCACTAGCTTTTTAAACGTCACACTATAATTCAGAGGCATTTACAAGCGGGCGTGCTAACAACTTTGCCTTTCTCAAATGAGCAGATATCACATTTTATGCTCTTTACATTGTTTAGATATCAACTTTAAAATATTTATTTTTAAAAAGTGTATTTAGTAATAAGATATCCCATTTTGCAGTTGTTGAAAGTGAATGCCTGAGGTTTTGCACTTTATAATTAATCCAAGGTTGAAATGTGCAAGTATGACATACGAGAGTTTTCGAAAGAGTGCGATATGGAGTTTTGCATTTTGGAAAAGGTGCAATTCCAGGATCCGCTGGAAATACGGAAAAGGGTTTCGTATCCACGTCAAGGGGTGTTTTTGACAAATGAGATGAGGTGACATGTGGAAGGTCCCTGAGAGCCCATTGCGTGTCAGTGGATGCCTGGAGTGTTGAAGGTCCGTGGTGGAGGAGGCGTCGGAGGCCGGAGGGGAAGAGGGGAGGAGGCGAGGAGGGGAGGAGGCGAGGAGGCGACGGAAAGAGGGGCGGGCGGCTAAAAGTTGACTGAGTTCGAGGAGGGAAGTTCAAAAGATTTTGTTGGGATTTCAGCTGGAAAAAGTGCAAATTGGAGAAATGCCAAAAATCAAATAAACATGATTCAGTCCGGTTCACTTGTCCACTTCCAGTGTACCTTAATCCCTTGGCCACCCGCCTTCCACGGACACGTCCTCACATCCCACCTCATGGACAAGTGACCTCTGCGACATGTGACATCATGAGAGCACTTTTGCCTCCACACAACAATCAAGGGGCGACCCAGCAACCGACAATCGTCATTCACCGCAACAGCAACTCATCCAAGTTCTATTCTAAGTTGAATAATAAAATAAATAAAATAATAAAATAACTCCAACCAGCGTTGACTGCGTTGGTGGGATGGGAAGAGTGGAAGTAGAGGAAAGAGAGGAAAGAGAGGAAAGAGAGGAAAGAGAGGAAAGAGAGGAAAGAGAGGAAAGAGAGGAAAGAGTGGGAATTGTGGGAATTGTGGGAATGCGATAAGGAAGTGCAGTCGTAAAGGTGATTGTGTCAAGTGAACTGTGGACGTTGGAGTTTGGATTTAAATAATTAAATAATTAAATATGCAAACAAGGGGAAAAGAGATAAATTAAATTAAGCATTCTTCGCTCTCATGGCAGTGAGAGATTGTGAGATTGTGAGATAGGGTTTGAAAAGTAGAAGATAAGGTTGAAGGGCAGAAGGTCCGGAGATAAGACACTGCATTGCAAGTCCAATTAAAAGCAGCTCTCGGTCACCTTCCCCAGTTGCACAGCAGTCACAAATGGTCACAAATAGTCGCAAATAGTGACAAGTAGCCAGAATTATTTCCACAATCCACAGAGCCAGAGTGACATTCGGTGGCCAGCTCAAGGCTCACTCAATGTAGCAAGTGGAAAAGTTGAAAGTCAGAAGGAGTTCTCAGTTGACAGTCGACAGTGAAGAGTTGACAGTGTCTGGAGTCTCGCAACTGGGACAAGTGGTCCACTGACTCTGGCCAATGACGGGATTTCCCAGGACGCGCCCCACTTCCACCGCCTCTCCACCATGTCACAGCACAACGAATCTCCCCCGCGCACTCATCCCCCCCACAAAAAGGCACTCAATCGTCCCTTCCTTCATACCCACAATTAGCTATTTTTACTATTTTATTTATTTTATTTATTTTACGAGTGAATAATTAGTGAATGTGTTGATTTGTGATTCCAGTTCCTCACGAAGCAGAACCAGGCGATGAAGGAGGAGAGCGCAGTTCGAATGAAGTTCTACGAGCAGCTGGAGGCCACCATGTTTGAGCTCGAGAAGACCAACGACACTCTCCACACCAAACACGAGCACGACAAGAAACGCATGCAGAGGTCAGCCAACCTAAAATAATTATAATATTATTTATTATTATTATTTTTAAATTGTGACTTATGTAATTGTGACTGAATTATGTAATTGGTTTTTATTTGGCAGTCTCTGTGAGAACATCGACTACCTGGAGCAGAAGTGCGAGGAGATGAGTGGGACGTTGGAGACGATTCGGAAGACGCGTCGGCGGCAGCGGAGGGCGAGTGGGAGGGGCAGCGCCACCGGCTACGCCCCCTCCGACTCCTCCGAGGACGAATTCCCCTCCCTGCCCAACGCCCACATCTTCCAGCAAAGGTCACAGAGCCTCACCGACCTCAGGTAACCAACTCAGTCACTCACCCACCAACTCATCACCTTCAACTCCTGTCCTACTCAATTCCAGTCATTTACGCCATTTTACACTCAACTTTAATCTTGATCCTTAATATCCAAAACTAATTTAATTCTGCCACCAATATCCAAACATTCCATTTCACCTTTCAACACACTCAACAATCAGACATATTAGCCACATCTGAACATTCCAAAACGACACTTTAGCCTTTTCAAAAGAATGTATTGTCAAAGTTTTTCGAATATGTGCGCGCCGTTTCCATTTTTAAAATTGCCCATGGAGCATGGGGCGCACGAACCAATGGGAGCGGCCAAAAGAGATTTGGGAACCAAGCCTCACATATATATTCGACAAATTTTGACAATAAATGGAATTTCCAAAAAGTGTTTCACACCAAGTGCACGTGCAAACTTACGTTTTTTAAAAACTCCAAATACTTGCCTTCTTGGCCATTTTAAAAAAGCCCAAAACCAATTTAAAAAAAAAGAATTCCTTGCTCGTAGTTTTAAAGCCCTTGTATGGGTAATTGTGATTCTCCAATTAAAGTGAACTGGTTGTCACAATTAGCTGACCCTTCACTAATTCCAGCTCAACCACACTTACCCACTGAAAGCGTCTAAAAGTGTCTTGTTTTCTGATCACACAGGGAATACTCGGGCGGGTCTCCTCCGGGAGGAGGAGGACTGGAGGCCCTTGGACGCCTGGAGGGAGGCATCGGAGGACAGATTGGCGAGGGGAAGAACGCGGGGGTTGGGGTGGCGGACTCGGGTCTTGACTCCACACACTCCTCCTCCAACAACAGCCCCGACCTCAAGACCTCGGAGTCGGAGTTCATGGACTGCCTGGAGGACCGCATCGAGGAGCTCCTCCGCACCAAGCACAAGGAGAGCCACAAGATCTCGGAGCTCCAGAACCACATCCGCCTCCTCATCAACGACAACCAACTCCTCCACCAGCAACTCACCGCCCTCCGCCACGAGAAGGAGGCAGAACTCGCACTCTTGAGGAAGGAGCTCCAGCTCCTCCCAACACCCCCCAGTCTGCGCCTCTCAACTGCCCCCCTTCTGTCTGTCGGGGGGGACAGCAGCGGGACGAGCGAGAGTGACAGCGACTGTGCCTGCGGGGCCGAGTGTCCCTCCGGGGTGGACGTCTGGAGACTCGGGAGTGACAGCCTGAGCACCTCAACCACTGACAATCACAACTGCATTGACCATTCCTCAGGAAACGGCAGCCACGACTGCACCGGTGCTCCTCAGGGAACTCAGAGACCAGCCAGCAAGATTAGTGAAGGAGGGGAGGGGCGGAGGCGGAGCAAGAAGAGGCGGGGCGCGACAGGCCTTTGCGTGCGTTGCTCTGCGGAGCTCAACCTCCTCAGCCTCGTGAGTTGCATTGAGGACGACGAGGGGGAGGAGGAGGAGGAGGAGCGACGGAGCGTGGAAGAGTTCAATTCGCTGGAGGAGGAGCTGGCGAGTGCCGTGGGGAGCGAGTTGAACACGCCTAAGAGCAAGAGGAGGAGGAAAGTGGGAGTTGAGGAGGAGGGGAGGAGCATGGAGGAGGAGGAGTTAGTGGGGGAGTGGGAGGGACATCGGCGGGAGAGTGTGGGGGAGCGGAACGGGGGTTGGAACTGGAGTTTCCGACGGCCGAGTCTCCTGGACTGCTTCCTCTTCGGCCCTCAAATCAACCACCCCGCCCTCCCCCCGCACCACGCACTCCAGCAGTCAGCCGGACCAAATAGTGGCTCTGATTCACCGACGATGGGCGGGGAAAAGAAAAGCGTGGAGTGGAAGTGGGGTGCGTGGGAGGAGCGGGAGTGCGTGGGTTCGGTGCCTAAATGTGAGCCTTCTTCTGAATTGGGGGGCGTGTCCTTGCCATCCGGAGGCGGAGGGGGCGGGGAGAGTGCGGAGGAGGACGAGGAGGAGGACGCCTGTCTGAGGAAAGATCGACGGACGGAGAAGGGCGGAATGATGAGGTGGACTGCTCCCCTGGTGGACAAGAATAGTGCGGAGGGGGAGGAGACTGGTTGTTGGAAGAAAGAGGGCTCCTCCGTGCAGCCCTTGGGGGGAAAGAGGACGGAGATGAAGAATCAAAAGACTGGACTGGTGAGTGGAAATAATAATATTAATCAATGAAATGTTAGTAATCAATAAGTTGTGAATTAATGGTGGCTGTGTGTGTAGGTGTGGTGGTTGGCGTGGGCCGTGGGGGTGGTGCTCGGGGTGGTGGAGCTGACGTGGACGATGCTGACACTCCTCTTCTTCCTCCTCACCCTCGCCCTCCTCCCCACCTCCTGCTCAACGCCCCTCCTCGCTCTCTCCTCGCGCTCCTCCCTCTTCCGCCGCCCCGCCCCTCCCCCCTCCAACAACCCCGCTGCAGCCCAGAGACGCATCTGACTCCCATCCCCCTACCCCGTCTCCAAATCCCCATCTCCTCCCAGTCCTAATTACTCAAGGATCATCTCCCGTAAGATCCCTCCCGATCTGCAGGGGTGGGGCCGTCCTTCCTTCAATCACTCGGGTGGGTCAGGATAATAATAAACAGTGAATTAATCTCAGCAATAAAATAAAACAAACTTTTAATTAGTTAAGGAGTTAATTAAAATAATTAATTGTGTGATGGTTTGCAGGGAAGAGCTGAGGCGTCCCGGAGCAGAATTAAAAACTCGTACATTGCCATATAAATCTTCCCTCAACGTCTTTCCAGTTTCCCTTGGAAACATTGCGGAAACATTCCCCCAATCTTCCCCATCGGCTTCAGAGGCTGCTCTCTTCTCCCCCCCCCTCCCCCCCTCCCCACTTGTTAAAGCTCAATCTACTTCATTACTTGTGTTAGTTTAATAATAATTAATTAAGTTTTTCGTGGGCCGGATTCCCTTCCCCATTGGTTCTCTCAAGACTTAAAGAAGAAAAAGTTTCCGTGAAAGGAAGCCCGGAGTTCCGCGTGGGGCAGAAAGGGAGCCGGAAGATAACTTAATGTGTGCTGTAATTTAATTAATTTAATGCTACCAGTCGCAGTCCTTAGTGACACTAATTAATAATTAATTGCCATTATTTGTTTGTTCTTGTTTGAATCCCTGATTACGCGAAGACGTGCTCAAAAGTGTGTGCTTGTGTGTGAGTGACGAGGCTGTTCGTGCTCCTATTTATTTGTAATTAATTTCTAATCTTATTCCTTCTTGTTCTTGGAGATGCGAATGACGAGTGATGGAACGATTAGCATAGTAATTATTAGTAATGCGCGTCTTGTTGTGAGGTCAAAGTTATTTTCAAGTGAGCCTCCACACTACAGTCTTTGAATGGATAAATAATTGAATAAATTGAATACTGAATTGATACCCGGGAGATACGAAGCATGAATTCATTGAGCGCCGGGGAAAGGAGGGCTTGTGTGCTGGGAAGGTGGGGCCGTGGGTGTTGGTGGCGGCGGAAGGGGAATCCGTGTTTGTCGTTGGACGGAAGCTGGAGGCAGATGGAGGCGCGGGTGCGCGTGGTGGCTTCGAGAGGTGCGTTCGTTGTGCGCCTGAGCGTGGAAGGAAGCCGTGTTGGAAGGAGTGGTGGAGTAGAATTCAAAGATCCCCGCCCCCTCTCCCTCCGCTCCCCCCGCTCCCTCCCTCCCAACTTCCCCCAAATCCCTTCTTTCCCCACCCTCAAATACCCTCCCCTCTGCTCCACAAGCAACTCCAAGAACTGACCACCCCTCTCGTCCTCCGCCCATTTGTCACTCCCCGCCCGGGCGCCGCTTCCTCCGTACTTTCCGCTCCAATAAAATAAATGTCCAATTTCAGACGCAGCGTAGTTTTTTCCATTTTTCTCTCACAACGAAACCATGATTTAAAAATAAAGAGAATCCGCGGACACCGAGAGTTGAACTGCACGTTCAATGCACTGATTTGACACATTTCGCATTTATTAATAATTTATTATTTACACGTTAAAGGAAGATTGTAGGAAGATGAAAAGAATAAAAATAATAATAATTAATTCCAAGACCCGGGATGCAAGTCGGGGCAGTGCGTGGAGGAGACGAGAGACGATTGCGTGGGATTTGAAACTCCGCTCAGACGAGGTCTTGGCGGGGGTCGGAGGGCGGGTCGTGGAGCATTTGGCTGAGCTCGTGCTGGACGTAGGCGCCGAGGCGCTGGAAGATGTCTTCGGCGGGAAAGACGGTCTTGTCGATGTTGGCCACGAAGCGCTGCTTCCCGCAGATGGACAGCAGCACCATCGTCCCAGCTGCAAAGTCACAAGACACCACACAAATAATTCATGAAAATCCCGCGCTTTTTTAGAATTGATTTGAAATGTTTGAATGCCTACCGAGTTTGCCGGGTGCGGCGCCGGCGCCGACGATGACATCGCGCATTTTGGCGCCAAGGAAGTCGAGGGGCTGGTCGGGGCCTGGAAGGCAGGAGACGCCGACGGTGCTGCAGATCTTGTTGCGCGACATGCGCGTCACGACCGTGGGCGCCAAGCCGAGGAAGAAACTGACGGCGCTGTAGAAGAGGTGGCCCGTGTAGAACTTGGACTTGCGCAGCTCCTCGTTTATCCGCAGCAGGCGCTCCACCGAGCAACCCGCCTTGGCCATTGGCCACCGAATGAACACCGACGCCCTAACAACCAACACCAACATTTATCATCACTGTTACTAGTCTTATAATTATTCTATTCTAGGGCGCTTATCCACAACGGCCTAAATGCAAGCTGACGCAACTGACGCTTATCCAGAAAATAAAAGAGTTTTTCCGGGCTCCTCCAGTCACCCCCAACTACCAGGCGCATACCATCATCCATCCGCTTTTCAAAGGTCAATTCAATTTTCACGTCTTTGAACAAGTCAGTATAGTATTGCCCTCTTTGAGAGACTAAATTCATTTCTGTCATCTTTTGAGCAGATGGAAATGGTTTTGTATTTAAAGTGGCATGAATAGTATGCGTCTTTGAGAGAGGCACAAAAGAGCGGGAGTGTTGGAAGGAGTTGCGAAGCGGAAAGGGCGCGTCTGCGCTGGGTGGATAAGCGTCGCTGATTGGCTAGCGTGGGAAGTGGGGGTGGCTTACGCGTGGAGGACGAGTCCGCCGGGGTGGTTGGGGAGGGGGAAGGGGAACATGCAGGAGAGTTTTCGGGGGACGGTTTGTCCGGCGTCGCGCATGAGTTGGCAGTAGGCGCCGGCGGCAGCGGCGCAGAGGACGGCGTTGTAGGAGACGCCGTGCTTGTTCTTGATGCGCTTGATGGTGTCCATGGGGAAGGGGCGGGAGATGACGGAGTTGTACTCCCGCCGCAGCTTCCGGTGCGTGAGGTGCCAGGCGTTGCGGCCGTCGTAGGAGTCGAGGAGGTTGCTGGCCACGTCGTAGGGGAACTTTAGCGGGAAGAGCAGCAGGCCGGCCACCTTCTCCCAAAAGCTGTACACCGGGAAGTTGATCTTCCGGTTCCGCATGTCCACGCCCGCCGCGTCCTGCAGCACCTTCAGGAAGCTGTAGCCGTCACCGATGGCGTGGTGCACACGGAAGGCCACGACATACTGCGCCGGTCCCGCCCCCTCCGCCCCCGCACCCCCCTCCGCCCCCGCACCCCCCTCCGCCCCCGCACCCCCCTCCGCCCCCTCGCCCTCCTCCTCCCCACCATGCACCGACTGGAAGGGACCGATGAAGAGGATCTCCCACGGACTCCGCCCCGCCACCCACGGCCGCTCCAGCAGACCCCCGAACACCTGCAATTGTACAAATATTATTTATTAATGTCTTTATTAAAATGTGCAAATATTACCATTACACTTTTTCAAATGGGTAATTATTTGGAGGAGACCCATTTGGCCTAATGCGTTCAAGGGCCTCAAACTAGAGATTGACCTAAGCTGTGAGTGGATGATCAAGAATGAGGGCTGACCTTCTGGAGGTGGTTCTCGTTGCAGACTTGACCCGGTCCGGTGGGCAGGGGGAGGTCCTTGTGGTAGTCGTAGTGGCGGATGTGGTGGTGGATGCTGAAGTGGGGGTCCCACTGCCAGAAGAAGTAGCCCAGGAAGGATGTCCACGTCTGCCGGAGCTCCGGGTACATCAGCTCGCCCCCCACCAGCGGCTCCGCCACCGACTCCGCCACCGACTCGTTCAGGTTCTCATCCAAGCGCCCCTTCGTCCTGAAATCATTTACAAACACACATTCACACGCGCTCGGAGCAAATGCATTTTCTATAACCCCTTCAAATGGCGCCAAAAGAGAACCTTCCAATTTTAATAGGCGCATTTTTAGTATTGTCCACAATTTTTGCGACCCGAGTCAAGTCCAGTCACGTATAAAATTAGAGGCAGCTAGTCTAGTCTAGTCATCCGGTTTTCGACCCCGGCCTGGTCTAGTCTAGTCAATCTAAAATCCCAAAGTAAGTCTAGTCTAGTCAACCAGCCAGCTGTCTCTTAATATGGCGGAGATCCTGGCTTTAGTCTAGTCTAGTTTAGTCATTTGTTTTGTGGGCCTTTTGCTAGTCTAGTCAATAGTCACCCGTTTAGAAAAAGTCAGCTAGTGCAGTCTAGTCAATTGAAGCGGTCCCAAAGAGCCGAAGAGTCTAGTCAAGATACACTAGACCAGGACGCAGCATTGCGCGTTCTTGTAATATTTTGAAAATGGCGCCTACTTTTGAATGATCCTGCGCTGTGCCAGCTCCCGTATGTTGTCCAGATCGGGACACTCGTCGAGGATGAAGAAGCCGGCCAGGTTGAGTTTGGGCTTCTTCGTGATGGCGTCGTAGGCGAAGAGGACCTTGGGGCCGGGCACGAGGCGGTGGAGGTCGCCTCTCAGAAGTCTCCTCAGTCCCACCACCGTCGTCCTCAGGAGGAGAAACACGGGCACCACGCTCACCACGCACAACACACTCAACACACTAATCACCAGCGCCAGCGACAAATTCCCCAACTCCCGCCCCAACAACTTACCCGCCTTCGTCACCCGCGGACCCAACATTTCCGCAAATATTTAAAAAACTAAGAGACAGAAAAACTTGGCTCCTTCTCGCCCGATCAACAACTCCACACTCAGTCACGTCCACAACCAACAAACCTAAATAAACCTCAGAAATTAATTAATTCTCGTCACCCACCAATTACAATGAGACCCGTTTTTCCCTCCCAGCCGTTAGTCGCCCTTCAACCCAGAAAAGCCAGCCTGGAAATCCTCACCACACTCAATCCTTCGCAAGCAGACGGGAATTAATTTGAATTAATTTGAATTAATTTACTGGCCTGGGAATGTTGACGGCAAGCGTCCCACGCTCCCAACCAACAACAACTTGAGCCGCAACAAACACCGTTCTATTTTTATTTCCATTTACCAACAAACACCGTTCCTCAGGTTCCCCTCCACCCCAAAACTATCTTAATTACGCAGCCACAACCCTCGGCACCCCCAATTATTACCTTTCCACACACTTCCACCCTTGTTCAGCCCTCTTATTACAGGGAAATATAGAGAAGGATCATTTTAAGAAAGAGGAGGTAGTTTGTGAGAAGCCCCGGAAGGATCGCATAAAATGAATTTGCCTTACAAGTTGGCGTCTGCAGTGCTTAGCTAATCTCCGTATCGTTAATGCCACCGATTAATTGCTCAGCGCATCCCAAGCCAAGACGGAATTGCATAATTAATTTAATTGCCATTTTATTTTTAAATTACAAATGCCTTAATTATTGAGGAAGGTACAAGACTCAAGATCCCGCTACTTGCTGTCCTGACACAATTTCCATCCTCGGTCACAAGTTCAAGGCTAATTTCACAGCAAAATATTTAAATCATGTATTTATTCCTACTTTTACAATCTTCCATTCTTACTCCACAACTGCCTCACTAGTTTCTATTTATTTAAATCCAAGGGAAAGAGCAATTTATTTGACAGTGACGCAGTATGAAATATGGACTTTTGTATTCCTATTTCTATTCCCAAGAATACTCTCAAGGGACGATAATATGAATTAAAATGGAAAATGCTCACTTGGCTTGATTCCTTTTATTCCCAAAAACATGATTTTTCAGCCACATTTTACACCCCAAAATGTCAGAATTTTAGAATCAAAATACTTTTTTCATGTTAACCGCTGGTATTTAAACCTTTAAAGAGTGGAGGAAAATTACATGTACACTTTTGCAAATATATTAAAAATAATTATCATACATTTTACTGACTTCGGTAAGTACATACTTACAAGTAGTAAGTAGTTTTTTTGTTGAAAAACAAAATTAGAATTAGAAGGCAAAGGCGGGTGTGGTGTGACAGGCCGACGAGGGTTCGCTGAGATTGAGATTGTGAGATGGCATTAGTTGGTAAAAAACAATAAAAGATCGGACTCAGAGCGCAGGACCTAACACTCTGTTCTCAAATCCACAATGTCCCA
>JAQFZC010001847.1:0-26414 GCA_034695205.1 Dicyrtoma fusca | reverse complement strand
ATAGACATCATAGTTGCAAGCTCCCAGGGGGTACTTTAAGTACTTAATTATAATTAGGGCGAAGGTTTGTAATTGTGGTCGGCTTGCAATTGTGGTCGCCCCCTTTTTTACCCAGTGTCAAATGTCAATCGAAACCTGACATACATATACTCAATGGGAAGTTCAGTACCCGAAGCTTCCAAATGGTGTGTTCGATTTCGGTTGACCGTTGACACTGGGTAAAAAAGGGCGACCACAATTGTAAGCCGACCACAATTACAAGCCTACCACAATTGCAAGCCGACCACAATTGCAAGCCGACCACAATTGCAAGGCTACCACAATTGCAAGCCAACCACAATTGCAAGCCGACCACAATTGCAAGCCTTCACCCTACACGCCCTGTTTTCTCCAGTGTCAAAGGTCAGACCTGCCTAGCGGGTGGGAAGTGTATCCGAAGATTTAACAACAGGGCGTTCGATTTTGACTGAATTTACTGGAGATAAAATGGGATACCACAATTACAAGCCTTGACCCTACTAATCAATAAATAGAATAAATAGAAGCATAGAGAAACCAAATACGCCCAAAGCATAGATTATGCAGCCGACAGGGAGAAACGCGGGGTGCGTTCAAAGTTCCCACATTTGAAAGAAACAAATTAAGCCAACTTTTTGCATCAGCTTTATTCCACACTTCACATGCATTAGCACATTGTTTGCAGTGCAGCAGTGAAGTGATAGTCAACCAAACCTTTAACCATGCAGAGAATGCAGCAAAAAGCAGATTGCCATTTTTCGTGAAATATATTTCCGTCCGATAATATATTTTGCTGTGCACAGGAGATTTTAAAAAAGGTCAAAAGGGTGACGGGGTCAGGAGGATCGAGGGTAAATGCCTGCCAAATCCAAATAAAGAATTGTTGGTATGTTTAACATTCCTTGTTATCGCTTTACGTTCAAGTCGGAATAGTATGTGTATGTAGTAGCTTACCTTTTACTTGTCTGTCTGTTTGTTATAATCATTGTGGATTTCCAGAAATTATATTGTGAATCTACCTAAAAACCTAAAACCTCTGAGAGGGATAGATTTGTTAGAGTTATGGTTGATGGTGGAGAGTTGACAGTTAGTTTTGAACAGAATTAAAACATGACAAGCATCAAGCAAGTCCAGGGAACAGACAAGTACTTATGACTTAATGACTTAAACTTGCTTATCATGTGAGTTGGTTTCCATTAGATCATAAAGTTGTAAGGTGTTAATTGTAATAGTTTTAAACTTGTATGGACTGGTCTGGTACGTCTCGTAAGGCGAAATCACTGACTGTCAACCGTCGACGGTTGGTTGTTGAAGGCATAGTTCTAAATTAATTTTAGCTTACAGATACTTCAACTTCATGATTCAAGCTATCCGTATACTCTTATTGTTATTATTTACACCCAGTTGTGTTTTTCGTGTTGAACAGGGCAAACAAAACATGTGTAAAGTATCTAGCAATTTCCACTTTTTCAGTGTTACGATAATGGGTAACTGTCAGTAGTTGACCGACGTTTACGCCTTAATTTTTAAATGCGGGGGATAATTCTAACTTGGTTATACTCATTTATGCTAATGATGTATCTAATGATAGTAATGATGATAGTGAGCGGTCACGTGTATCACGTTCAACGTTTTAATCACCTAGAAGGCTGACTTAACGAGGGTTAAGCGGAATCATGACAATCTGTCAGACAGGCTCTTCCTTACAGAATGTACCAAAGTGTTGAAGGTGTAACTACTTGACCGTTTCAAATTCTTTTCGAACGTTTCCGTTTTCGAATCAAAGTGTGTTTGCTTGCTCTTTCCAAATCCGTGTGGTAAAAGTTGGTAGTCAAACATACCAAAATGCAGGTATTTCAATCTTGAATCGACGTAGTGGAGTCACAAGTAGTAAGTTTAAGCTAATTGAGTCAACAGTTTTGCAAAATAGACGCAGCAAAAGTTCATGGTGCCATAGGTTATGTTGTTCTTTGTAGTTTTAAAACAGAAACAGCAACTGGACTAATTTTAGTGGGGACGAGAGTCAAGCACCCCCAGATTATGAGGACGACATTTCTTTTATGTTCCTGCATGGTAAGTTCAGTTCCGCATCAAAAGCGGTTCTAATTTAATCATATGCCCAATTAAATACGTCTAGCTTACAACAAATAATACCATGTTTACAGGTTTTTTTTTCCATTATGCTCGAGCAAGTTTATTAGTTCAGGAAAATATTTTGATAAATAGCGCAGAACTCACGAATATTTTTACCATGCAAACGCAACGATTCTGAACTAACTTATTGGCGTTAGTTTAAAAAAAAGTAACAGAATCCCTTCAATTTCATGAATATCAAATATGCTATCGTTGCGTCGTACCATTATTGCGTACTTTCGACCAAATCTTATTAAAAATAAATGCGATTTTCATTTGGAACGTATTAAAAACGCATTTACTAAGTACCAAGATGGCTTAATGAGTTTTGGTAGAGGGTACGTAATATTTAAAAACTTATTATTTGTATGCTGTATTTATAAACTTTTTTCGTTTTGCTGGCTCTTTATACCACATAAAAATATAAAGGAACTGCAAAGTTTTATCTACAGCTCTATTTGAATTCGCTGTATACAGCTCCGTTTAAAATGCAGCAAATTGTATAAAAAGTTTGAAAGTATATTAGTTCGAGAAAAAAAAACAATTGGAAAGAGCAAGCAAACATTTTCAAGATATATTAGACTTCAGCATGCATTGGCTCACTTTAGTTATGATTAAGATTAGCATGGTTATGGTATGGTAAATTAGTTTAAAAGTGACTGTCAACAGAAGTGGCTGTCAAAAGTATGTTAGATCATGTAAGACCAAAAGTAGTTGTGTAGTTACATTTTCCATGCATGCATGTGTTTTACATCCCGAAAGTTCCTAAAGTTCATTGCATTATTTATAATTTTGAGCAGAAATGGAAGACCGAAATTTTCGTTCGTACTACTATGAAAAAGTTGGATTTCGGGTCGAGGAGAAGAAGTTGCTAGAAATTGTATTTAAGGAAAAACCGGTTGACCGAGTAAAGCTAGTCCAATTTGCCCTCCGATTTCCTGTGCCAGCAGTTCACCGACCACTGCTCTGGAAAATGCTTTTAGGTAACTTCTTGTTTCGATATAAATCTACTTTTGTATTTAAGTGGTATACCTATTCAATTGATTTATTACATTTTATTTTAGATCTAGTACCGTTGTACTTGGATCAACATGAATATGTGTTAAAGCAACGGAAAATGCAATTTCAAGATCTGCTGCACGCTCTTCATGTTCTTGTTCATCTGCCTTCTAATACTTCCTCAAAATTTCATCTTTTTGTTCTTATGAAGCATCTGGAAAGTGGAACGTTAAAACTAGATTACACCTCCCAGGTATGTATATATATTCGAAATATTCTTGTAATTTTTACATGCATCTACTGATAAATACGTTATTGCAGCTGAAAGTATCGTAAGAATAACACATTATTTATGGATTACAGCTCTGCAGCCGCGATAGTCACGTATTTGTTACAATCAATGAAGCTCTGAGTGATATAATAGACTCTGATTGTGATATCTACTGGATTTCAAAAGGAATATTCGAGCTTCTGAAGTCGTTTAGACCTCATTTCCCAGCACTTGTGTCTTACACGGACAAGCTTCTTTTTAAACAAGACGAACAACTGCATAAGTAAAACAGTGTAAAGTTTTATAAAATTATTATGCAATTTGCGTATCTGATTGTACAGTAGACATGTGTATTTATTAGGTACCTTGTAAGCCAAAATATACTCAACCCACTACTGATGCAGGCTGAAGGTTGGTACGAAAATTGCTTTGCTTCAGTTTTACCAATTGTATCTCTTCAAAGGTGAGTTATGCCGACAGCGGTTTTATTAGATGATTATGTAGCAAATGAGTACTGAAAGTTTTCGAAGTCTGGAAGTCTAAAGTTTGTTTGTACTCTGTAAAAAAAATTCTATTACAGAATTTGGGACAAAATTCTGGGAGGTTCGTCTACTATTATGGTGTTCGTTGTGATCTCACTTCTGTCGATAATTAGACAAACAATCTTCAAGCTTTGCAACATCCACAAACTTGTCGAAAGCATGAAGAAGGTAAAAATACAATTGATGTCTTTATGGGAAAAATTAAATTGTTGTAATTTCTTAAGCACTCCAAACACGAAAATTTTTGTTAACAGCGTCAGCAAAATCGGCATGGACGTGAAAACGTTAATTTAATTTTGGTGTGTGTAAAACAGTTAACGGAGTCTAAAGCGGACACAATTGTGACTGAAGCCATACAGATGTGGCATAATTGTGGGAGTCCAATTCTTCCTGGATTCAACAATGACCGCTTTAAAGATCATCACAAAAATTTGCAAAAATCTGTTCTCAACAGTTCTAGAGATTTTAGGAAAATACGTTAGGCTTAGCCTAGTGTAACGCCTCTTTGGTTGTCTTGCCAGTCACGAAGATTCTTACAATAATATTGAAGTCATCATTGTTTTTGTTATAACATTTATCATTTAATAATGGTTGTATGAATATGCCATAATCTAGCAAATTATTGCTGCTGTGCTTGAAGCTAATCGCCAACTAACTACGTGTTCTTAAGTTCGCAACATTTACTAAAATTTAATAGTTAAAATCGTCGTTGTTCAAATGTTACAAGGTTAATACCTACTTAACCAATTGTTAGTGCAAAGTTACTAATGCAAACGCAACTGTTTATATATCAAATGTGTTGAATATTCACTGGTGTGAATAAATTTTTGGCTTCTTCTCAGTTCGGGAAAAGGCTCCACGAAAGTTGAGTTTGAAAAAAATACGAAGTGTAGTATGTACAATCTTGGTAATACATCCTTTATGTATTCAATAGGGCAATTTTTTGTAGGTTTTTATACTTTTAAATGCATTTTTGCCCTTTCAATTAAGTAAGTGCTTTCACAACGCATCCTACTGTCATGATTTCAAGGGAATAATTACTTAATTTCATTGGCTAATACAACTTGAGAGCATATTTAGACCAAACAGGTAGCAACGCATACTTAAAGTAAATCGAAATAGCCCATTTTAAACGTCCATTCAAAAATGTTTCATATGGCTTGACATTTTTTTAAAAATAAATATTTGACCCGGTACTAACCAGTTTGGTACTGCTTGTGTTTGAATTTAAGAATTAAGATGGGAAAGAGCAAGCAATTTTAAAACAAAATCGTTTCGACTGTTTGAAACAGTCGAGTAACAACAGCACTTTATGGTACGTAATGAAAGATTATTGAGTAGTTATATCGTGTTGCGTATTGGTATGCAATCTGTTGAGCACACGAAAGTATACAAAAATGGAAATTTATTTATTTATCAATTGCTACTACTACTCCTATTTATTTCGGTTTGATTATCATTAAAATAATTATGATGATATACCTATGTAACTGTGATGTGATATCCCTTTTTTTTAGTGCCTACATAACCAGTAAGAATTAAAAAAGGCAAAAATGAGAGGGCATGCTATCCTTCGAGTGATGCTTCGTCAGAATCACAAGTTATTCCTAAGCAACCAGATAAACTGGATCGGAGGGAAGAAATGTAGGGGTTTTTGCATGCACTCTCCATATTCGGAAGATTATCAGAGGGCTGACGTGATTGTTGTTGGAGGCGGTCATGCTGGGTCTGAAGCCGCAGTTGCAGCTGCTAGAATGGGTGCATCTACTGTGCTTATCACGCACAAGATTTCCACTATAGGTAATACGGTGCTGTTGTGCTAACTAATACTTAATACGACTACCTTCTGAAAGTTCCTAGCTGTTAACATTAATAGCTGTCGGACAAAATATCCTGACCGTGGCTGTAGTCCGTTTAGAAGGATCGTCAAAGATGAGCAACCCCGTAGTTAATAAAACGGTCACAGCTTAAATGACTTACAGTTGACTTAATGTGAATGAGCTATAAATCGATTATTGTTTTATTGTAGGGGAAATGTCATGTAATCCTTCCTTTGGGGGTATCGGAAAAGGACATTTAATGCGAGAAATTGATGCGTTGGATGGGGTCTGTGGAAGAGTTTGTGATATATCTGGAACTCAATATAAAGTATGTATGCATTAGGTTTTAATATATCTACCTATTGCTATTATTTAAGCACTACTATGCCTAGTAATACGGTTTTGTAGCTAAAACTGAAAGTATAAGGAGCGTAGGGTAAATTGTTCAATTATATGTACAGATGTACCCGTCACTAGCGTCATTGCAAGTACTTACTTATGATGCATGCTATGTATTATTTTATTGAATGCATTAAGACCTTTTGGATGCTTTCTACTTTCATTCTTATTTTTAAATAAATTCAATATTTTTCATTTTTTATAAATTGAAAGTATAACGAATTACAGCTATTGCGTTTCTAAGATGCACTAACGATAAGGTAGAGGCGCTGCTACAGTTGATGTTAGCGTAATAGTGTAATATGATATAAAATAAATCAATACAAGCTTAGTAAATTAATTTAATTTTTTTCTTTCTATAGTTATTAAATACTAAAAAGGGACCTGCTGTCTGGGGCTACCGAGCTCAGATAGATCGGAAACTATATAAGCAAAATATGCAAGCTGAAATCGCGACAGTTAAAAATCTAAGAATAATAGAATCAGCTGTTGAAGATTTGATCATAGAAGACAATATTTGTTGTGGGATTGCTCTAAAAGACGGGACACTGATAAAAAGTTCGGCTGTTATAATAACTACGGGTACTTTTCTCAGAGGTGAAATTAATATAGGGCTGGAGCGAATACCAGCTGGAAGAATCGGTGATGGTCCATCAGTTGGGCTAGCTAAAACACTTGAAAGGATCGGATTTAGAATGTCTCGCCTTAAAACTGGTGGGTATATATTTATGTGGTTATTGCTCGCTGCGTATCTTCATTTCTTTTTATTAGTAGCAGTTATACAGGGTAAACAGTTCTTTAACTGGAATTTGGAAAACTATTCTCCTTTTTAATAGGAACTCCGCCTAGATTAAAAAGTTCGTCTATCAATTTCAATCATTTGGAGGTTCAAAAAGGCGACAATCCTCCGAAGCCTTTTTCTTTTATGAATTCTTCTGTTTGGATTAAAGTAAGTGCCTTCCCAATTCTTCTGTAACAGAATTAAGTTAATATTATGTACTTATGCTTTTAATGACAGAAGTATAAATATAATAAGTGTGAATAAACTCATCCGTTGTTAGGTTACAAATAGCTATACTTTGAGTTTTAACTGGTTTTTAACATTTTTATTACCTGAAGCCAGAGGAACAACTTCCATCGCACATAACTTACACAAACGAAAAAGTAGGAGAGGTCATTAGAAATAATCTTCACCAGAATCGTCATGTGACCGAGGAAGAGTCTCGGGGGCCTCGTTATTGTCCTTCTATAGAATCCAAAATGCTTCGCTTTTCAACCACTAAACATCAAGTCTGGCTAGAGCCTGAAGGTTTCGACGATGATATGATTTATCCGAATGGACTATCTTGTACTTTGCCCGAAGGAGAACAGTTAAAGTTGTTGAAGGTATTTTTTGTTGTTCAGAATATGTTTGAGCGTTTAAAAAAATATTAAAAGTAAGGAATTTACAGTACATTAAAGTTGTTTCTATTATGTGTTCTTTTCAGTGTATTCCTGGGTTTGAAGATGTGATTATGGTACGACCAGGATATGGAGTTACTTATGATTATGTCGATCCTCGAGAACTTCACAAGGATACTTTGGAAACAAAGAAAATTGAAGGACTGTATTTGGCTGGCCAGATTAATGGAACTACTGGTTACGAGGAGGCTGCCAGTCAGGGCCTTCTTGCTGGAGCAAATTCTGCTGCAAAGGTCTGCTTATGTGTCTTTTTAATGAAAATATTTTTTACGAAGCTGGAAAATCGTTGCTAAAAGACTAAAAGTATATCATTAGGAGTAGGTTACAGTATATATATGTGCCTACTTGAGCATTAGTGCACATTGTATACGGTATAAAAGGTACAGTGAATGACTCCTTTTTATTTCATTCCATGCATAAGCAATGAAAGCTTAATGCTTAAATGATACAGCACGCTAATATATCGGTGTTCAAAGAAGACAGTGGCATTAATTGCACTCTGAAACCAATTTGTAAGTGC
Source organism: Dicyrtoma fusca (assembly GCA_034695205.1). Classification (NCBI taxonomy): domain Eukaryota; kingdom Metazoa; phylum Arthropoda; class Collembola; order Symphypleona; family Dicyrtomidae; genus Dicyrtoma; species Dicyrtoma fusca. The sequence continues at coordinate 18,251 of JAQFZC010001847.1, read as the reverse complement.
AGTTTTGAATCAGTTGATCCTCAAACGATCAGTGTAGCTTAACTTAAGTACCTTCCTACCTATTTTATATGTTACGTCTGGAAAGTTTTCCTGTTTTGAAGACCAACCGATTGAGTTCTTGATTGCTAGAACTTAAAGAAATGTGTGTTGGCCCAAGATAGCCATTGTTTATCGCATCCATCTAGTTTTTTTGTTTGATCTTTATTTACGCTGCCTAAGACAAGACTCAATTACGCCTAGCCCAAAAATGACGTGTACCTGTAATGGGGCCTACAATGTGTGCAGTGCAAATGCAAACCACCTACCATTAAATTAATAGAATGGATTTGTTAGTGTTGGAAGTCGAGTATTCGTTGTACTTCTTGTAGGAGATAGCAGGGCGTAAACTACTAATTACCAATGACTGTACTTTCATTATTAGGAAGTTTAATAAGTTCTTCCGTCCGGGGGTCTCCAGTCTAATACATGTTTGTATTGGTTATAGATTTTGGGGAGACCGTATATCACTATGGATCGAAGTGAGGTAAGTTAAATGCATATGTGTGATTCCTGTAAGGATTGCCCCAATTAGAAAATGATGTACTGATGATAATTAATTGTTTGTAGTCATACATTGGAGTTATGGTCGATGACCTTACGACACACGGTGCTTTTGAACCGTACCGAATGTTTACTTCCAGAGCAGAGTTCCGTTTATTTTTGAGACCAGACAATGCCGACTTAAGGCTTACTGCAAAAGGCAAGTCAATTATTATAAAATCATTATTTGGGAATTCATCAGAAAATAAATTTGTGCTGCGAGATTTGAATAACATTGATGAATTTTGAACAGGGTATGCAAGCGGTTTAGTATCGCAAGATCGGTATGAAAAAACAGAAGCAGTTCGAAAATCACTAGAAGATAAAATTAATATATTAAGAGATATAACTTTCAAAATGAAAGATTGGTCGCTGGAACTAAGAGCTAACTCGCTGATCGGTCAAAACAATCACATGAAAAAAAGGTATCCTACCAGTAATTACATTGTTCATAAACTGACCATCCACTGATTTATTGTCTTTTGGCAGTTGTTGCCATTTCAGCATAACTCGCAAAATATTACATATATGTAGGTATCTGTAGTAATATTTCTTTCCTTCAAAACCAAATAATAAAAAAATGTTCAAATATGTAGTATTCTTAAAGAAAGCATAGATTGTTTGTACAAGTTTTAAGATTTTGTTTTCCAAAATGGCTAATGCCAAAACATAAGTTTCTCGTTTTGTTTTAAAAACAAGTACGGTCACAGGCGTAATAATATATAGTTTATGTTTATATAGCCCAATGAAAATATTAATGTTTATAACATTGGTATTACCTATTATTACAATCTACCTGTGCTACTAAATCACAAAATGCAATGACGTAAAATGAATTTAGTCTTGTAAATATGTATATATATATTACGAACTCTATTTTAATACTCACTTACATAATTAACATGTGTTTAAATTTACACTTTTATCGATTAAGTAGAGCTAAAATGTATGTTTTAAATTTGTGATTTTTTGCAGTGCATTCGAGGTTTTAGGGTTTCAAGACATACATCTCGACCATATTTTGAGTGTGCTATCAAAAAAGGTACCGAACGGCTTTTTCGACGATCCTGAAATTACACGACGTCTAAGAATAGAAGCATCATACGCTGTAGTTATAGAAAGACAAAACAGTGATATCGCCCAACTACGAAAAGAATTGCAATTAAAAATTCCTAATAATTTCAATTTTAAAGAGTAAGTAGTCATTGGAGTTCATATTTTTTACTCTAACGCATCATATCAAAATATCAGTTTACTCAAAACTGAAGTGTGTAGGTATCCATCTTCTCATTGGATTGCAATTAGAAGAACCTACCTACCCATGTTATTAGCTTAATTATTCAGTTTTCAGTAATGCAGTTAAGAAATTGGTGTGTGTGTTGGTTTCAGTTCTCGCATCTCCCTCTCTATCGAGGAGCAGGAAAAGCTGTCAGAAGCAAGTCCAACTGATGTAAGAATCCGTTTCAACGTTTGAACCTCATTTTCATTAAATAAAGTAGAAAAATAGTTCTGTGTGAAACATGATTAAGTTATTATGCAGTCAGTCAGTGTGGGAATAGTGTGTGTGTGGAACTTAACCTACTTTGCACATTAACCCAATATTATATAATCACTGTACATTTTATCCGCTAAGAAATCCACACATGTTATATCTGTATGCGATAGTAGCATATCGTATGCCGTCAAGATGTGCGTATTACGGAGATAATATCGGTACTACTGCTACATTCAACTGTCGATAAATGCCTTCGCTTCACCCATGTATTTGTTATAAAGTCAGCATATAGTATACCTTTGATAGTATATAACTGATCTGAACTGATGTTCTTCTTTATTCTTTATTTTCTTGACGTGCGTTTTATGCTACGCTATGCTACCTGAGTTGCTGTACTCCCTTATTCTACTACGTAGGTATATCCCTACATTGTAAGGTATTCCTCACGCGTACAATTTTACGACGCCTTACAACTTGATAAGTAATTACCATTGCACTCCGTTAAAAAAGTTAACGTCGATTCATTTTATTACACGTCTTGAACCAGAAGCAATGCGGTATCTATTTTACACAGATAGGGCAACGGTGTTGTGGTTAAGATGTAGGATAGAGTACTGCACGCTTCTTGTCCGCACACATAGGTAGATAAGTATGTAGGTAGGTAGGTACCTACTCACAGAGAATAATGCATGTTTTATTTATGAATTCCAGATTGCATCAGCGAGCCGGATTTCTGGTATTACACCAAGTGGTATCGTAAGGTTGATATATTTCCTTAAAAGAAACCAGAGTGCTGTAGTGACATAGTCGGAGAGTAAACAATAGAAATAACCAAAAAAAACTGAATTAAAGCCTAATAAAGCTTTCGATTTTAAAGTGATTTCGTCGCAAAAACACAATGACATGAGGCTCATTCATTTCATTTCTCTATCATGCTGTTCATTAATCCATTGTCTTTGTCTCCATCATATATTATTATTTTGGCGAAATTAGGTTGTGTGCTGTGCTGTATCTATGTATGCACTGACGTGTTCTTGTATGTAAACTCTTCCTTGGCACTCAGCTAAACTTGCGATCCCTGTTCTATGCACCTAATTAGGAAACTATGTATCCTGAAATTGTTTTTTTTTCTTTCTTTCGAAGAATTAATGATTTGCACACACAACCATAGTACGTACATTGTACGATTGTCTTTAATTACGTCGTGCGCACTCGACGTCTCCATTGCCTCTAGTGATTCGCAAAAATGAATGTCATGATTGATTTATTTGTGCAGAAGTTATTTATGATCAAGTTTTTTTTTATTATGTACCCTTTTTTACTAATTGATCAGCGCCTGCAATATTGACATCATAAAATCCCAATGCAAACGACATTAGTTTGATCAATGGAAAGCCTTTGGATGAACCCAACTACTAAAATCAATCGAATTATTGTTATTGCATAAATATACGACATCAAAACAGAATCAGGAAAAAATTTCGAGGACAGCATGTGCATGTTACATGACTAACCTACATATATCCTATGAATGCTTAAAAAGTTAGTTTGAAATTCCTTTGTATACAATCATATTTTATGACTATAAATATTAATTTAGGTACTTTCAATTAGTTAATATAGGCACTTCACATTTCCATGCAATACACCGCAAAAAATTGTTTTTTCTTAAATATGAGAAAGCTCTCTATAGTTCCGAATATCGTTCTATATATGTACATAGTGAAGCATGGAGTACTTACATACGAGTATTGATTTTTGAAATGTTGATCTATAATTTAAAATCTCATCTTTCATTGTCACATATTTACCTTTTGCACTACTTGACAGGTAGTTAAGACGCACTACGTGGAGTGGTAAGTGTACTCACGATTATGATAAATGACCACTTGCGTTGATGCTTTGTTATGACTGAGTATTACAATACTACAATGCAATTTACTATACTATTATATCAAGTACAAAAAGAGACTAGCAGTAAGTATTGTCATACTCATACGCTATAAATATAATAAAAAAATAGTCAATTCACTTTCGTCATTCAATATTCTGAAGCTCATACAAATACAGCACACGGTAATAATAATAATAATACAAATACGACCACAACCGCAACGTCCGCAACGTGTCTACTAAATAGTAAAGTCGTTGGTTGGTAGCTAATAATCTGTATTTCAATTTACTTCGCATTTCCCTCGATGTCGTCAATTGGTGGTGGTTGTAAGTTACGCTCAAAGAATGAAATTGAAAATGCTGATGATGTCGTAACTCAATCAGAATCAGAATTAAAATCAACCGAAAATGATACATGTTCTGTCCATTGAATGTAGAGTGAGGCAAAAAAGAGGAACCTTGACTTTTTTTTTTATTTTTTATTTATTTCTTTTATGTGAGGAAGTAAGTAAATAAATATAATGCCAAGAGAGAAGTTAACGATAAGTATACTTTTTGTTCGAGTGTCTATCCCTCTGTGTCTATCTCGTCAATTTGAAATTCAATCCTTTGTTTTGTTTGTGTCAGTCTCCGCCTTCTCCTTACACTTTACGGATGCTGCTATGATTAGAAGAGATGCTGTGTACTGGATGTAATCATAATCATACGGGCTAAACTTTGAAGGAAAATACACATACTATGTAATTGTACGTAAGCATCGTTAGGTATTTGAGCTATTCTTGGATCTTGGATAGATATGTATGTATATGTATACCTGTACTGACACACACACACACAACTCATCTCTAAGCCCTATAGCTGTCTAGCTCATTACAATTTTACAGTTCCACTGTTCCAAGTGCACTTGTGCGTTGAACATTAAAAAAAATGTGTAATGTATTCGATTCTCTGTGTTTATGCTTATAATTTTATGACTCTCGGTTCTTGAAATACCTTAAATTGCAGTTGATGGTTTCAAAGACGCCTTGTGAGATCCTTTTTCCTTTGATCTCTTACATTTCTTCTTTATCTTTTTTCCACTCAGATTCATACTCTTGATTCTTTTCTCCCCTGTGCTTGTAGTACACGGACAGATTAAAGCACAACAAGAAACAGTAACCACGCACCTCCAAGCCAAGGCAGAATTTAATTAGATAAAGCAAAGTACTCACATTTTCTTGGTAATTTATACGTAAAAATGAAGGATAAAATAGATAGCTAGCTACCTCATACATAATCATACTAATAACGCAAGCCACGAACGAACGATAGACAAACAGTGCAGTGGCAGGAGAGAGACACAAAGTCAAGCAGGACATTGTAGACAGGGACAGGATTTGGATTTGGTCTTTAATTTCATCCAAAAAAAATTTATAATAAAATACCTTTTCAAATAAACTTGGCTGGGTTTTAGTTTAGCTGCCGTGGCAGTTCTTTGAGCAAAAAAAGGTTGTATATGGATTTTGGGTGTGTGTGCCAAATGCCATTATAGGCATTAGTCCAATCTACACAGAGAGAGCACACAGTACACAAAATACAACAAATAAGTCCACGCAGACTTAACTATGTATACATACACATACACACCATTTATCATTATGAGAGCAGTAAAAATACATAATAAGCGCAAGTTAAACATGTTCTTGTCTGAACCTCTGTGAGTGTACACAACTTTTTACACTACTGCGTTACTTACTCTTTGAAACCATGGAAAATGTAGAACATTGAACAAAAATATAAATTACATTCCAAATACGTATCTTCATTTTATACACGTGTACTTCGTTAATACTTACTTAGTACATACATGCTGAATAATCGGTAAAAAAAAAGCACATCATATATCAACTAATTGTGAGCCATAATAAAAGTGTAGGCATCTTCCGCAATCCCCAACATAAGCATACAAAATACGATCAACGATGCCATTACTACCTAAACGTCTATCTAAACTATCTATCCATTAAGCACACGAATAATTTAAGCACTTGGCTTTTATTCCCTACATCCCTACTGCACTTGTACTACACAGAAGAATCACCTTACAGAAGTACAAGTCCATAATCAGAAAAATGATAGCTAAAAATTTCCTTGTTTTAGTCTAGCTTATTTAATTCCAAATTCCAAATGCACCACTTATGCATAAAAATGAGTACCTTCCTACATTACACACACACACCTTCGTTATTTTAAATCCATCCGTTGCGTTGGCTAACAGTAAAGTACCTACCTATAAGTATACCTACCAACAATAAGTATACATAGGAAAAACTTGGGCATATTATTGGTAAAGCATCTGAAATTAAAATTGTAATCGTGTCATACTAAAGCTTATGTTTAAATAGGCATGCCTTTCAATGAAATGTACAATTAGTATGTATGCATGTAAGTGCTAGTTAAAGTTTCATTTTTCACTCAAACTCAGTGTAAAGTAAAGTAGCGAGGTGTCTATGTATAGTTTTTCTTGAAATCTGGTACACTACAGTTGTTATTGTACTTGTAACTACTTCAATCTTCACATAGAACAAAACCATAATAAATTGTATAAAAATATATATATATATATATATTTCTTTTTTGAATAGCTTGAAAGTACTTAAAAATGCATATATACATACCTACTTGTCCTATCTGTCTATCTTCACATACCTTCCTACTGATTTGCAACGCAACCAGAACAACTTGACTTCTTGAAAAGTTCTGCAATGAGCAATGTGGTGATTACGAGTGCTGTACATATATTCTGTGAACGGAGATATACTCACTCACCTGTCAGCTCCATACAGTGCTCATGTAATGTAGATATGTGTTTAAAGTAGGAGAGCATAAAAGATAAAAGTAGTCATGTCTTGTGTGCTACACCGACTGTAACGTTTATATAATACAATTTGTGAATGCATCTAACAACAAAGGATAAATAAATATAAGAATAAAGTTGGAGTGAAAGGGAGTTTGATTCATCTCTCTCTCTCTCTCTCTCTCTCTCTCTCTCTCTCTCTCTCTCTCTCTTGCTTTACTTTGCTTGTGTGCTCATGTTGATCCTTAGGGTTGGTCTTGGCTTGCCTACCTATTATTAATTGTATAACTTTTGGTTTTGTGTAATAAAGTAGTGGACACCTAGATTTATCTACTAAACATTAAAATAACAAGTTGAATATAAATACTTTAACACACTAGTTATGTAAGTCAAGCCAAGCCAAGGCAAGGTAGTGAAGCCAATTTCAAAAAAAATCTGAGCAGCCTAACAGTAGTAGTAATAGTAATAATTTATTGTTGAAAATCGTTGAAATGACTAAAATGAAAAAGGTAGGTAGATCAGAAATTACAATCTATGATGAATGCATGGTACACAGATTAAATTATTTTTCTAAATACGAATTCAATATAATTTATATAAAATATATGTGTTAAAATTATTTTTATGTTTATTTAGACTGCCGTTTGAGTAAGAACAAACACTCTGTCTTCCTAATGATAGTCATAAAGGGATAAAAACAAGTCTATAGCAACTACGCCTAAGTACTTTGTTCTCCTGCTGATCTATTATTATGCCTTTTCTGCAGTTGTTGTTACACTGACCTGACTTGTTGTGTCTTTCTGTACTAACTCGTTATAATATCGTTTATTATTTAAATACGTACGTGTACACACAATGCATGACAAGTTTGCTTGAGTATTATCCTATCTCATCGTATCGTTGAGTTCTATTTACTTAACCAAACAAAGTCTGTCTGTACAAACCTACGTAGGTATGTACTTAGTGAGTTTGCTTCGATTTGTAGGTAGCATTAGGACTAGGACAGGACATCATTCTGTATTCTACACCATCAATTTTTAAAATAAATCCCCAATGTTATTTTCAATATTTTCAAGTATGAAATAGCTTAGTTCGTGGAGGTCTCAAGGTACTTACTATTAATGGTTCTATGCGTGCAGTTTTATTTAAATTTTTCTGTGTGATGACGATGACATGGGACCCGATAAAAGAAGGCTATACTTATCAGAATGGGTAGAATTAATGGTGACTGGGGAATAATTCAAGTGTGAACATTCTGAAACAGTATGCTAACTGCAAAATTGCACTTGTAACTCCCAGCGTGGAAACTCGTGTTCTCAAAGTTTCCTTTTCGGTGCCAATTCCTGAAGTTCTACGAAGTCAACTGCTATACTCTTACATACTAAAAGTATCTAGTTTCAATAATTCAGGTCATAACAATAGTCTCTAGATACTGACTTTGAATTTGTTTATACTTTTTGTTTGGAGAAAACAAAAATGATAACTGAATTTGAACCCGATTTTAAAAATAGCTTGCAAACTTTCCAGTTCCAGCTCAATAAATTGTAGACACCAGTGCAGTGCAATCATTGGTCAGTTGGCGTTTGACTTTCAAACATGAGCTCAAAGTAAATGATTTAACACAGTGACGTTGTTAAATAGGAAATCTTCAAAGGGTTTTAAAAGTAACATATATGGAAATAAATATTAATGGACAAAGACTTTCTTATTGAGACTATACTCCCGATCCCGTTACAATTATGCCCCACCTAACAAAGAACACCTACATTCTACTCATCAATCAATCATAATTCCTCCAAGGTGGAGAATAGTTTTTCATCATTAAATATGCATCGTGGGATCCATAATTGTAGATACTTTGGGGCTATCATAAGAAAATATGTATTAACATGGAGCATCATAACGGTTAATTCCTTGGAGTTAATGACATGGAACTGAGGTTAATTTTAGCCTTTTTCAACGGCGTATTTTAGGATCCGCCCTAGTTTCAATCGCTGCAAGTACTTATCCAGCAATAAGTATCCACCTACGCTAGAATTATAAAAATTTTTGAATTTTAAACAAAAATAAATTTTCAGAATCTCTTCAGAGACAGGAATCTTTAAAACGACGCAGTATGTTTATAATATGCTTCAAAACTTATTTTTTTACTAATTTTGTATTAAAAATGCTCCTCAACATGTATGAAAAACTTTGAAATTGATTTTTTCCAAAATTGACCATTTCATTACAAAAAACAATAAACACTTTCTCTTGTCATTTCAAAACGATCTTTTTTGCTAATGTCCATTGAAAAAGTTCCTTATTGTACATCAGGATCAGGAACTTGTGCTCCATCTAAAATAAGCTGCCTTCGTCTCGGGATTCCTTTCTACCTCCAAGGTTTAATCTGTCCTCAACTCCAATTTCGTTCCCTACCATCGTGCGACAATGGTGCATGATGTGTGTCCTCTACCAAATTACCCATTTTGTCCGCAATAGGCCTCACGGCCTTGGCGGTATTGGGGCATCACTATTGATGCCCGGAGCCCTTTAACGATAATAATAAATAATAATAAATAACCCAATCACGTGTACTCTCACTTATTTAGCTCAAAAACACCTCAAAAACCTTACTTTTCAACCTTCCCCTTTTTTGAGCCCCCTAATTTTTCCTACATATAAAATTACTCTACTTTTGCCCAATTTCCGCCCTAATCTCCTAAAAAATCGTTCGATCTTTTTTATAGACCGATTTTTGATCTCTATTCTTGCTTACAGTCCCAGGTTCATTTTACTGCTCCGAAATAAACCGAGTGTCCCTGGTCGCTGTGGAAGTGGAACTCATCTTCCCACTACTGCAGCACCACCAGTTCAGCGTGATTCAGTACACATACAGTGGATGCCGTAGTGAGTATAAGTGGTAGTAGTAAAGTAGCGTAGTAAAAAAAAAGAGCGTAAGAACAACAAGTAAGTGGTTGAAGGTGCCTTGACTTTAGAAGAGGATGTGGGTTCGTGCTATTGGGATTGGGATTGGGCTGGTGTACATTTATCATGACAGACATGCAGACAGACTTTATTGCATTATACAGATACAGATAGAGTGTGTATCTGTGTGTGTATATAGGCTATATTTATAAAGGGGTATATATACTACACACACTATAGAGTGGCCTATAGACCCATCTGGGGCTATAGGGACTCAGCGTTGCCAGGTGGCGGAGGGAGCCAGATGGAGGGCGATGGGAATGAAATGAAGGAATGCTAGAGGCCTTATTTGGACTTAAGAAGAGACGATGAGCTCGTTTTTTGAGCTGAAATTGGGAAGAGAGCATTGAGGAGGAGATGAGATGTTGTGGAAGAAGTAGTAGTGACTGAAGGAGTGGAGAGATGAGAAGAAGATCTTTCGGAGAAGAAGAGACAGACAGACACAGAGACTGTGAACAGAGTGAACTGTGACTGTTAAAGAGCACCAAAGACCAAACCAACCAGCCACCCAGCAGCAGCAGTGCCAGCAGAACTCTTTCTCTCTGTGTGTGTTGTAGTGTGTGTGGTGGGTCAAAAGTGTTTTGTTGATATTGATATAATCATGGCAGTGGTTGGCTTTGGTGGTGGTAAAGATGTCAGGGCTCTTCACAAAATCATAAATTAGTTACAAATAATAAAAAAAAATATAATGTATTAATTATTATTAGAATATTAATAGTAATTATTTAAGTAGTGTGTGGCTCATCATCGTCATCGTCCACATCAATCAGTCAGTCAGTCAAGTCAGTAATCATCATGCTCTCCTTCTTCGTCATCCTCGTCTCGTCGTTGTCGTTGTTCTCGTTATTAATGTCCTGTGAATCTTCGTCGTTCACCTCCACCAACCTCATCTTCCTGACGTGACGTGACTTTGCGACATCATCCAAATTATAATAATAGTATAATTCATAATTTTTCTTGTGTTGTGTGGTTTTTTTGGTGTCTTTTGTCATTTGTGCTGGTTCGGAATATCGGAATTCGGATCGGGCTCGGAGTTGTTGTTGTTGTGGTTTTGTTTGGTGAGTTAATTTTTTTTAATGGAGAGTGGAGAGTGTCAATGAGTGAATTCAAAAATTCAAATTCAATCATCAGTACACAAATTAAGATAAAAAAATCATTATTTTTCATCCCAACTTCAGAGCAACCCAATCCAATTTTATTGAATGTGTTTGTACGTGTGAATGGAAGCTCTAATGGGGAGTGATTCCTTGGTAAGTTCAAATTTAACTTTTGTAAGTATTTTTAGTTTTATTAGGATGTCTTTATTCATTATTTGATGGGGGACTTTGTCCTGAATCGTCATTGGATTTTTAAAGCAGAACAAAAGCATCAGTGAACTAAATGTGATATCTTGCCATTGTTGATTGTCAATAATTATTGTTGATTGTAATTGTAAATATTGGAATTGAACTATGAACTACTTGCAGTTTGCAGTATAACTTACTCGTGTCTGATTTGGAAAAACTGCGTGCCCTCAATTGAAAGTTACTTTACTTAAACATTGACATTTGCTTTAAACTCGTCAGTCATCGTCATCATCAATCAGTGGGATTACTTGACTGGGATTCTGTCGTTTTTTTGTTTGGTGATTTCGAGACCTTTTCACGACCCGACCACGGACGGTTGACGGTGTCATCGTCAGCGTCAGCGTTGGTCCAATTTGATTCATCTTTCATTTCGAAAATGTAGCCAAGAGTAAAAGAAATAAGGCTATGTCATCTGTTGACTAGGGGAGAACCTACCTATGTAATTCTAAAAGTCCAATCATATGATTATAACTGGAGATTTGGTTGTTGTAAGGATTAATTTACCTATTCAACTCACCTCTTGATATTTCTGAAACGTTATTCAGATGTTTTAGGGTCGTGTCGTGGGAAATCCATTGTTGTAAAATTACGTTTGCCATTCGAAGAGTAGGTTGTAAGTAGTGTAGAATTGTAGAACGGTAGATGTACAGTGTACGAGTTAGAACGTTCAGACTTTGAACCGTTGAACTTTAATAACTTGAACTCATGAAAGTACTGACAGTTAATTTTAGACATGTTGCTGCTAGTCACATTAGTCAGTGTGGTGTGTTAATAATTTTTTTTTAAATATATTTTCGAAATTCAATGATTTAACTGATTGAGTTGTTTTATAGGAATTTTTTTAACGAAACAATTTACCTAAAAGAGATTTTGTTTATTTTGTGCTTTAGATTTTAAAATGTTGAGTTATTTGTAGAACATTCATGAATGGCGATAAGAACAATAAGGCACCTAGCTTGATAGTTTGAAGTTGAAGTCATTTAAAAGAATTTTAAATGATCCCTTGATTATGCCATCCTACTGGACGGTACATCGAGCATGTGCTTGGTATTTGCTCCTAATATTTCTCACTTTTCACTTGATCTTAACATCCTGATTGATTCAGAACATATTATAATTTTACTACATTTTTTAGTGCTCGTATTGTCGTGTTCCACCTCATTTGCTTTTAGGCTGAAGAAAGTTGTAAGTACGTAGGTATGTACACAGAAGTTATAAGTAGATAGACACACAGATGGGTATCTAAGTCATATTTTTCGTTGAAACATTCGAGGAAGCAGCAGTGTCAATCGTCAGCAAGGTCCATTAGGCAATCAAGTCATAGAAACTAAAATTGACCCAGTTTGATACCCCACTCTGACGACAATAATTTACAAAATCTATTAGCAAAGTATTACAGGACACACGTTGCTATTGTTGTTTGTATTGTATCATGAGCTGCGTGGGTGTTGAGTTATTACGGTCTATGTCCCGGATGTCTTGGTGGTACTGAAGAGGATCACAGATCGTAACCTCTGATCGACAGCTCGACAAATGAAATGGCAGAAATGTTTTAACATGTAGGTGTAGGTAGGTACTTATTCCGATTAAACGGGGCAAATAATAATATATGGCTTTTGAAGTTAATGTTATATTCATGATTTAAACAAGCCTGGTTTAATAAGGTATATGTAGTATCGAAACATTTACGCGATGTCAACGGTAAAATGATTAAAACATTTACAAAAATGTTTATTTTGGTGTTTCTTTTGTTGGAATGTGTCAATTTACTGGTTAATTAAGTAGCCAGTAACTAGTGGGAAAATAATGGTAAATGGCAACTGGAATACCTAGTTACATTTCGCTCTTTCACCCCAAATACTTTCAATTGTTCGTTTGTTGAGTCACCGAGTTTATTTAAGGATACCTTTTTTCTAATCTCACGATATCAAATCAGTCTTCAATGATGTATGTATGTATGTAGGTGTCTCTTTTTCCCGTTTCATGCACACATGTAGTTACGTCCTCGAAATCATGCTAATTACTACACAGTATTTGTATAAAACAAAAATCTTGTATGATTTCTCAACACTCGATGTAAGCAAAGAACGTCGAAATTACATCTAGGAGACTGAAAGTCTAGGAGGCTTTTTCATTGTTTCATTTACATAATTTTGAAAACTGAGTCCGTGCATAAGTACAGTGTAGGTAGCTTGTATGTAGGTATGTGTGTACAATGTACTAGTGTAATTTTGGGCTTGTGGCTAATCTGCATATAACCAGATATCATAATAATATGACCAAATAATGCATCTCGATCTTTTTTTTTCTTCTAAAATTGTTTTCTGTGCAAAGATACTTGCTTGAATCATAATACCTTATAATAGCCAAGTTTGAGGTAGCACCAAATTGCAACCATTGCGGCTGTTAACCAGATTGACTTTTTCTACTTTTATTATCAGTCAAAGCAGCTCGATGTTAGGCTTTTTCGCTTACTGCAGTTTTTGAAAATAGTTTAAAATAATCTCAATGTTTATTGAACTATGAACCCTTCCCACAGGAATAGGGATGGAAGTCATGGCCAATGTTTTATTCTAAATTAATGAGCTTCGCAGAAAAATATTCTTTGTGATGTACATATACTGCTTCTTGAATATAGGTAAAAGTGGCGGGACCTAGAAATAGTTCAGTAGGTCTGTGTAATAAATTGAATTAAGTTTAATTATTTAGCAGTTAAGAGGATCTTTTGCTTTGCATATTCGATCAAAAATTCTTAAAGCTGTACAAAAGTACTTACGAAGGACTGAATCGGTGGTATAAAGGTCGGAAGGCTGATGGACTCGCTCCGTGTGATAGTTATTCCTTCGTCATATCTCTCTAAATGTGAGTTTGAGATGGCATGGGTAGGTAGGTAGGTAGGTAGATATTTTTTAAATGTTAATGGGGCAATCTTTAATAGTAAAGCACTTTTTGCAATCCATAAAATTAGCATATTACATGACATGGTCATGGGTAGTTGAGTAGTATTATTACGCAGCAGTTGATCGCTTTTACACAGCAGGCCACCTGGGTAGTGTCATTGTGAGGAAACAAATTGTCTGGGATTGGATTGGAGTCAAAAATTAGAATTTAAATGCGTAGTATGGTTGGGTTAAATGGAACAATTAATTGTAATAAAAAAAGACTTGCATACACAGTTACATTAAATTTCTGGGCTTCATCGTCACTCTCGTCACATCGTCTCCATTTAAATGATGCCTCATTCACACGATATCCGTAATTACGTGCCTGCATTAAGCTGAGCGTCAAAAGTATGGAACGTTTACGAATAAACGATTCAGAAATTGATTGTAAACATACTTTTATTTTGTAGCTCTTCATCGAAAGGGCACAGCGTGTGAATTTAATAGCGTAGTTGGCCATTGCATTGCCCGTATATCTAAGGTTGGTGGTTGGGAAGCTTCGAAGAACGTGTAAGGAGCCCTTAGTTAGTTTGGAAGTTAATTAGTGTACGAATTCCTATTTGTTTGTTTGAAATTATGTATTTGTAGTATCAGAATCACAGGTACATACATGCATCATCCGTATCTAGCAAAAATATTTTAAAACTTGGATTTCTTTTTGGAATATTTCGAATTTGAGCTTCATGTATACTTAACTAGATAGAATAAATACGAATTTTATTCAACCTTTCCTCTTTTCTTTTATCTGATTGGACGATAATCATAACTCAGGAAGGTAGTCATAAATAAGGAGACTCGGCTCGGCTCTTTGGTTTGATCAGTGATCAGTGGTAAAAAAAAATATCGCGGTCAAATGTACCGCTAGATTGGCAATGTTTGCGTATCATGAAAAGACAGGATTGACAGGATATGCAGTGGTTGTTTTTTTTCTCCTCATTACTCTATGCAGTTCACTAGCCTGTCCTACTGATTTCAATTCAGTCTTAGGCCTCTGCCTATTCCTGCCTGTTAAATTACTTGGATAAGAAGACCGTGTTGTACTCTGCATTTACCTGCGTATTAAAACAAGCGTTCTTGTTGTTTAGTGCTGTTGCTCATCAATCATTTCCCGTTCAAAACAGGTATTGAGCAAAGTTGTATGGGTAAGGCACCCCAATGCGATGACGATGAGGTTCTAATGAGGAATTAAAGAATTGGATTTCAGAACCCATGGGAGACAGTATATTTTTACCATGCTATAGCGTTAAAAAAATGTAGGATTTTGTTCCAGTTATTTTCAAAAACGAAAGCTGCGTAATTACTTACTTAGTTATTCCCGACATATGGAAAGAAACATCATTTGAATGCAGACATTACATCACCTAATTTATAAAAGTGCCTTACCTCCAAAATATTTACAGGTCCTTACTTACATTGTGTAACTAAAATTAATTAGTAAACGAAAGTAGATACTGTTAGTCTGTAGGTTTTTTTATAAAAGTAGTTCGAATTTTGAGAGTTGCAGTAAATAAAATTGATTCATAATGATGTGATAAATGACAGTTCAAGTTAATTTGGACTCTTTTATTAGGTACGTAAATCTTACGCCCCAAAACGAGTAGGTATCTATTTAAAGTACCTGTGCGATAATTAAATTAGCATAAAAATTAAATTAGTAAATTGCGCTATATAATTTATTATTTTCATGGTTAAAATGAGGAGTATTAGAATAAGAGAATTACTAAATAGAGGGAAAACTAAACTTGAAATTATTTTGTTGTTTTTTAAGGGTGGTCCTCGCACGTTCTCGTCAACGTCAGCATCGTCCTCGACGTCATCATGCTCAAACTGCCAGCAAGTTCTCATTATTGATGGTAATTTATCAAGTGATGAAGGAAGAGGGACTAGTAACCGACGGTAAGAAATATTTTTATGAGGAACATTGATATTTTATATTAATTGCAGGTCCATGCTTGATTCTTTCATTTTTTGCCATAAATAAAAGCATTACGCGCGTTTTAGTATTTTGGGATTTTAATAGGCTGAGGCTGAGTGGAATTACATCCTTACTATTTTTAGGAGTAGGAATGGTTTAGCTAGGAACCGTATTTCCAAGTTGGAAGCGTTTGTAGCAAGAGCTGACATTCGTTACTTAATTACGCCACAACACAGACATTTCATTGCATTGTTAATGCTAATTTAGCTCAGTTATTGTCGTTAAATATATTCAGTCATTTATATGTAAAATACAATCGAAAATTATCCCTATTCCTATTCAAAGCTTAGTCTTCTTCAATAAAATTAATATCAGTGTTGTACTCGTAGTACATACCTCAATAGCACTGTCTGAGTGGGAATCTGGGAAATAATCTTCAGTTTTAAAAATATCAGACGTTTTAAAACGGCAGAAATAACGCGACAAACCTGCTTGACACAAGCTGAGATTTAAGCCTTCATTAATTTTAATGATATAGTTGGCTCATGAGAAAAGGTGAGTCTGCGTTTAAAAATGGGGTTAACCCTTTGATTCACAGATGGTCTTTATTTGCGTAGCGTTTTTACTTGTTACATATTTAGTTTGTTGCAAAGTTAAATAAGTTACGCTAATAAAATGTACAGGGTGGCTCATAACCTTTGCCCCCCTACCTACAGCCCAAACCAGAAACGTCGCGCAATTTTAATATAGCATATTTTATGGATAATTTTATTGCGGATCTCGTATAGTAATCAGTTTTAAATCAGTTCTAAAATAAAAAAGTTGTGAATAAAAATCTGAGACAAGGTCGATTTTTAGAAATTATTAAGATTTTTGACCTCAACGGCAAGTCGAACTTCACGCAATCACCGTGGAAATGACTTTAAAGGGGAGCTTAAGACTTCGACTTCATTTTTCAACCCATTCAGCAAATCATTATGGGAAGCTGGGTAGCGGTAAAACTGAAGCGGAGTGAAACATGGGTTAAAAGGAATTTCAGAGAAAGCTAGTCATTTTCTTCATCTTTGCTTGGTTTTCGTCCCATTTCCGAGTTGAAATAGAAACTAACTTGTTTCAAACTTTTAAAAATTTAACTTCAGTTAGAAAACTAATCCAACTTAAATAAAACGGCAATTAAGCCGGTCGGCGGTCAAACATTTAAAAAACCCAGATAAACAATTTCAAACGAAGGAAATGGGACAAAAACCAAGCACAGATGAAGAAAATGACTAGCTTTCTCTGAAATTCCTTTTAACCCATGTTTCACTCCGCTTCAGTTTTTCCGCTACCCAGCTTCCCATAATGATTTGCTGAATGGGTTGAAAAATGAAGTCGAAGTCTTATGTTCCCCTTTAAAGTCATTTCCACGATGATTGCGTGAAGTTCGACTTGCCGTTGAGGTCAAAAATCTTAATAATTTCTAAAAATCGACCTTGTCTCAGATTTTTATTCACAACTTTTTTTATTTTAGAACTGATTTTAAAACTGATTACTATACGAGATCCGCACTAAAATTCTCTATAAAATATGCTGTAATAAAATTACGCGACGTTTCTGGTTTGGGCTGTAAGTAGGGGGGCAATGGTTATGAGCCACCCTGTATATTATCGTTACTTTCAAAGCCTGTATTAGTTATTATATAGTTTGAAACATATTACATACGCCCCAAACACTGAAAAACATCTCGATTTGAAGTGCCTACCCAGCTACCCCTAGTTAGATAGGCTAGGTTTTTAGCACCTATACATGCACAGGTTTTAACGTCCGTCTCGTCAGACTGTTTCTGAAGTTCGTATTTTGACGTTTCAAGATGACGAATAAGGTTATACTAGAAACCGTTTCGATGCACGTGTTGCGTGTTTTTACAGTGAAGCATATCGAAAAAGTGCTAAGCAAATTAAGGTACATAATACAGTGATCAAACTTATAAATGGGGCAGCTACATCCGGTAAAGTAAAACCCTCCATAATTTATTCAGGTAGTCTATCACACATCAACTAATTGTACTATATTGAAGCATTTTTATGGGCTTTCTAACAGTATGTTATTTTGAGTTATTTATTATTTAGTTACGGCGCGAAAATTTAAATAGTCCAATAAATCCACAAGTGAAGCAAAAAAATTAATGGGGCACTTTTTATTTTCTTGTAAAAATAATCCACAAACAATAATATACATTATCATTATTTTCTAAACCTTCTCTGGCTTCAATCACGGCATTCAGCTATTTAGACATTGA